>JAABKJ010000850.1:0-32489 GCA_011634705.1 Andricus grossulariae
ATATAAGTCCGGACACTTGAGTCTGGGGCATCCTCTCTCTCTCTCTCTCTCTCCCTCTCTCTGTGTGTGTGAGTGTATAGCGATCCTCAACAATGTTCCTACTGTACGGTTACACGAGATTTGGCGAGCAGCGTTGCCAGATGGGTTACTCCAGTTATCCCCAGATCCATTATAATTTCACCCTGAATACTCCTCACTTGACGTAAATAATCATAAATTCACTTATGAACTACTCTCGTACGTATATGTGACCACTCATCTCACGGTCGTGAGACGTGGCCATGTGTGTGATTTACCGCGGTTCTACTGGGAGCCGGTATCATTATTAGATGTCAGTTGCTCCCAGGCTTAAGTGTCCGGACTTATATGGCTGTATAAAAATAAAATAAATAGAAAATTCCTTTTCCAAACGTCTGTTTATACCGTGCTCCTGATTGGTCCGAATACTTGAATCTGGGACACCATATATATAAATATATATCATTTTAAAAAAAGGTTAAATAACCACCGCTGGGCCCCACTGGGAGCAACTGCCATCTAAAAATGACACCGGCTCCCAGTATAAGCGCGGTAAATCACACACATGGCCACGTCTCACGACCGTGAGATGAGTGGTCACATATACGTAAGAGAATAGTTCAGACGTAAATTTAGGATTATTTACGTCAAGTTAGGAGTATTTAGGGGGAAATTATAATGGATCTGGGGATAACTGGAGAAACCCATCTGGCAACACTGCTCGCCGAATCTCGTGTAACCGTTGAGTAGGAACATTATTCAGAATCGCTAAGCATAAAGTATGAGGAAACGAAACCGAATTTTTATCGTAATTAGCTGTCAAGGAGTTGAGGCTACGATAAGGAACATCGGCGAGCGAAGTAATCATGTGAGTGCCAGCTACTTTCTTATCTCGATATTTCAGAGTTCGATTTTGTAAAGTCGACCATGTTTTCTCAAACATTCTTTTTCTTTCTGAATCATTAGTGAAGCATTTCAAATGGTTCCAATCGATATTTTTCCGAACCTCTTTTACATAGATTTAAAATAATTTAATGCTTAATGTCTGTCTCATTTGATATTAAAACCTTTATGATTTTCTGAAGTACATCACAAGAAGGCGTAAAAAGAAGTATGTTTAAAAAAAATCAGTTTTTTAGAAATATATGCTCAAGAAAGTCAATTTGTGTAACATAATAATTGCAGGAAAGGAGTTAAAATCAGAGAAATATGTTTCTAAACAACATTGTAATCGGCTCAGTAGAGACAAACAAACCACCTCGCTCTCATTTTTTTTATTATTTTTCCGTCTTTTTTATACTACCAGGATCCAAGATGTTTCGAGGCCTTTTAGGCTTCCTCATCAGGCAAATTTTTTTATATGAAATAGGGAATATTTATATGTTATGCTAATATTAATTGAAAATATAGATATGAATTTGAAGTTACTTTTTAAGAAAGTATTAACATTTGTTTATCTTTAATATTTCTGAGAAACTTTTGTACATATTTTCAGTTGTTCAAACATCAATCCCAAAAATGAAAAAAATAAACTAGTAAAAAAAAACTTTTGTTGTTTCTTTTCTTAAATCCAATAAAAGATGAAAATTTATTTTTCCGAAAGTATTGTAAATCACATTGAACAAAAGTCAAGTTTCATTCTTCTGAATATATTTACTGAATCTAAAAGACAACTTTCTAGTTGAAGGACACAAAGCACACTGTGACAAGTGTCTCTCTTTCTCTACCTCAACTTGAAAAAAAGCGGGGAACCTAGCTTCGTAGAAAAGTCATCATAGAAGCCAAATGTTAAGGAATCACTTCGAAGTTTGTATTTAAAATATTTTCCCAAATTTAAAAAATGTAAATTTTTCCCAGTGTCATAGTGATCAAAGACACCTATTAATTCTTGTAATTTTTTTTATAATTTAAGAAAATTGTCTCATTTTTTATTTCACAGTAAATATTTTTAAAATGTCTTTATTTTTATTCAATGCCTTCAGAAATATTAAAGATTATTTTGATAATTGCTGAAATAAAAATTCCTACATAATTTAAATATAATATAATTGTAGTTTTGTATGCAATGTATACTTATTCTGAGAATATTCTTAACATATTCAAAGAATCTTCCTTGAAAACCTATTATTGCAGGTATCAAGGGAAATGCTTTAATTTATAGAAAGCCTTAAATTAGTGCAAATAAGTCATATATGAAACATCCTTTTGGCAAGCATACTTTCGGTCAACGATTGTTAGTAATGAACTTTGATGATGACTTTTTAAACGTTTCTGAACTTTGTGACAGTTTTGCTAAGGTTCCGCCCCCACGTTTTCGCTCTCCTTCCAAGTGTCCAGATTTTATTTAGTGCTTTTTTTAAATTGATTTACTTAATGCTTTTCTTATTTTAGATTTATGTTTTACAATAAAATTTAGATTTTTTTGAGAAATGGTAGCGGCGTCTCCACAGGCGCCTGGCGTCGGCACCGAAGACTTTGTCTCGTCTTTCATTCTAATATTTTTAGGTTGCGTATAGAACGAGTTAAGTTGCCAAGTAATATGTGTTTCAGGTAGGTAATTATTTATTTATTTGGAAGATCTGGTTACAATACATAATACTCGATGACCCTTTCCACGCTAAAAAAAAGTAATTAGGCATATTTAAAGAATAATCCTGATAGACAGACCTTGAAAATCAAAGGCATAGTTTTCAAATTAAATAAATAAGAGCTATAAAGAAGAGCTGAACATCTCTTACGACTCGTATGAGCTGTTTCGTCTACGTCTCTTGGATGGAGTAGCTTTGCTTTCGCTATCTGAAATTCTTTCACTTCTGTCACTCATGTCGGGATCCTCACTTCTTGTACAATTGTTCGTTGAGTTCTGGGTCGTGAGCTAATAAACAAATAAAAAAAATTGTAGCCTCTGGTGCATATGTAAGATTTTTATATATCAATAAATCATTAAATTTAGGCTAAGTTGGACCGCTTACCATACTCATATTTATCCTATCCAGATTTTCTACCAGCTGCATCTTATTTATTTTAAAGTCTCTCGTCTTACTGTGCTTGACGTACTTGTTCAACTCGATCTTGGACATATTTTTTTAGATTAGACAATCGTATAAGTTGAAAATAAATTACTGTTTTTATTGATAAAACTCATATATACATACCCCAGATTTCTTAGAAAGAGTAAGAATATCCTTGTTAAATTGTTCAATTTCGTAAATGACGCGAGGAATCACTTTAGTTTCCCTCAGACTTTTATTGCGCCGGGCGCTTGAGTCGCTACTTTTGTTTTGATTTTTGTTCTTGTATTCCTAAACAAAAAATTATTATCAATAATAAAATTCTGTCATTATGGTGGTTCAAATAAAAAAAGTTTCTTTGATTTGATCGAACATCCCCCCAAAAAGCTTTCATTTGGTAAAAAAATATCTGTAATTTTTAGACGCATTTTTTCGTACAAGGGAGTATGGGCTCTCAGGGTGGTTAAACTATTCCCCTCCTCCCAACGTAAAAAAGCATATTTTGTCACATAATGGATACAAAAATTTATATTTTTGCCTAACAATTCTAAAGTCTTCTTCAAAGGTAAAAGAATGAAAAAGTATAGTAAACTTGAAAAACCATCCTCAGAAAGAAAAAAATTGCTATTTGTGATATAAGTGCGTAAACCAAGTGATTACAACGAATATAATGCTTATCGGACTGGCCGCAGGCAAGTTCGGCAATCACACGAGTATTAATTACCACTCCCAGCTTGCCCCAAAACCAACGAAGTAGACATTGTGATACGATGGTCCCTTTAATTATTTTTTAATTTTTTTATAATTTATAATTTTTTAAATATTTGTTTGATTTTAAAATTTTTTATTTCAAACAAAGATAAAACTTTTCTCCTAAAATTCAATTTGTTGAGAGGAGAATTCAACTAAAGTTTTCTTCTAACTACTTAAATACGTAGGATCTTCAATAATGTTGATTATGTATCTTCCCTACAATTAAAAAAATTCTCGGTGAATTGATTCGCCAGCTGGTTCTGACCATAAACTCAGCCCGTTAGTATTCAAGAAGTACAGACATTGTTTAATATGTGCCAGAGCTACGTGCACTTTCAAGGTTTCGGAAAATTTGTACTTCTAAAAGTTGTGCTCAGTTCGATTTTTTTATCTAAATTAAGAGCAACTTCTCCTGCACAAAAAGAACAGTTCATAAGTTTATACATGATCTTAAGGGCAGAGATGAAATGGAGTAGTCTGAAACGTCCCAAAATCTCATGAATCTCGGGATCAAGAAGTCTGTTTCATTCAAAAGTTTTCGACAGGCATTGCCCTGAACAATCTCGCCTTGATAATTTTTTGAGATGACCTTGAATTTTTTTGGCCAGGTAAGTGTTTTCTCTCGACCAAAAAGAGAAACGAAACCCTCCCAAAATAGATATTTGATATATCCTTGCAGTATATATGTAGCTCAGGAATTACACATTTCTGAACTACGAAGATATCATCTTCATTGAAAAGGTGAGGGTCTACAGTGCTGACATTCTTTGACATACTTTTTGCTTTTGCCCATAGAACAAAACTTATTATAGTATCTTTTCAAATCCACATAAGTTTTTAAACGAATGAATTTACTACTAGGTTCTACATAGACGCACCGCATCTCTACTGACAAAATTGTCTTTCTCATTATGACACGGGTGTTCTAATTCTTGACGATATTTTAAGTTTTTAGTGTCGCAAAACAATCAGGGCAAGGGTACATTGATTGCATATCGTTTACAATGAGTAGGAATTTAAAGTCCGACACAAACTTGAATGGAATATTATTGATATTTGTCAATTTGAATAAAATGTGAATACTTTCATAAGATTCTTTTATTTGAGGTACTGCACACAACATTATCAGTCTATGAACATTAGTCAGCTTGGCTTTTTATCAGTAGTACCACCTTCGGAATACAGAATTCTCTTTTTTACAAGCAAATATGCTACTAAATCTGAATCATCAGTAGCACAGTCTGATTCGGGTGAATAGATTTCTGGCAGTATTGTAATACAGATTTTGAAAAAACCCCGACCACCATCAGCCATAAATGTATTGATAATGTGTAGGCACCAATTTTTTATTGGCAATGTCATCTCACAAAATTGGCCATTTTCACTCTTTACATGAAATAAGAAAAATACTAAGCATCCATTTCAAATTTAAAGGATTTGGTTGGAAAATGTGATTCGAAGATATTTCTAAAAAACGATCAGCTATGATTTCACTGTTTACTGTTTCTGAAGCTTAAAATAAATACAAATGAAATAGGGAAATCCGTTTTTGTCATTATTTCAATTATACCTAATCTCACTTAAATTCTCAATGTGAGTAGACGGAGAGTTGGGTCTGTAAAGACTTCGCAACTCGAAACAAAGAATTTTTTTGCATAAAAATACTCGATTTGTAATGCTAATGACGGAACCAGAAGTCATATACGTGAGTGGATGGTCAAAGATGAACAATTTTATCGGTCAGCTCGTGATTTGCAACATAAATGAAAATTTGTCTACATGTAGCATTTGTTGTTATAAAAAGCCTATACCATTGGCCGACTGTTTTGCGGAAGCAAAGTACCGACAGACCGCGCCAAAGTGGGCGCATATGCGGGGGGGGGGGGGCTCCACTCGTGATAGACTTTAATTTTTATATAATGGCTGAAATATTTTCAAAAGGGCAGACTAAAAAGTGAAAACAAAGACCTCGGCAGATTGCATTAAAGTGCGCGCGGCATCTATAAAATTGCGCACTAATTTATCGTTGTGTGCTCTCCTTTATCTCTTTTATTGTTCCAATTGTAAAATTTTGCTATAAAAGTTTATTTTTCAATAAAAAAACTTATGTTTTACAAAATTATTGACGTTATTATACTTTAAGTATTAACTACATCACAACACATATGGAGTAAATGTTAATAATTTAATTTTCTTAAATTTATGACGTGTAAGTATGCGAATATTTGCAGTACTTTTTCTTTCTATAAGAACAAGAATGACCGAAATGACAATAATGACATAAAATAAATAACGAATAACGAATAAAGAATATGTTCGTCTTCTTCAGTCAGCATTGGGATACTCATCATCAGATTCTTCGTCACTACTCTCGTTCTCAACCTCTGTGTAGTGTCATCAACTGAAAAAGAATTCAAACTCGTTATAATAACAATATTGTGTCAAATATTTTCAAAACTAAATGTTAATGTCACTTGAAAGTCTAGCATACAGCTGGGCTTCACCGTCCTTTTTAGAAATCCGTCGGAAAGTTTAAAAAAATTTAAACTGACTAAAATAGCGACGAATTGTTTGAAAGTATAAAAAGTCGATTTGAAAAAAAAACTGAATTTGGCCTTTAATAGGGAAGAAATCCTGTGAGATTAATGCGGGTTAAACCATTTTTGTCGAAACGAGAACTTTTGGTCGTAAAATCGAATTTTCGCATTTTTCTGAGAAATCACGAAAGATACAGATAAAATAAAAATTCTCCAGAAAATTCCTTTTCTGTTTTGTAATAGCATGCCTCGTTCAAGATAAAAACTTGAAAATTCAATTTTCAGGGAAAAAAATCTCCCGACCTCGAAAATGGTTTAGCCTGCATAAAACTGATATAGCCTCTATTATATGAGTAGAAACTTTAAAAAAAAATTGCAACAAATAAAAAAGGTGGGGTATTCCAGAAAATCTGCATTTCATGTTTTCAAAACTCGAAGACAAATAAAAATAGAATTTGTGGTAAATCCCACATTTTCAATTTCTTGAAATATTTTTTCATAGTTTCTGCCGATATAGGCAAGGTACCGTATCAGTTGTATGCAGGCTAAACCATTTTTTATGCCCAAGAAATTTCCTGGAGCACTTTTCTATATGTGCAAACTTTTATTTTAATCTTTTCTGGATCATTCTCTGTTTCTCAGAAAAAGGCAAAAATTCGATTTTATGGAAAAAAATGGTCCTGTCCACAGAAGTGGTTTAGCCCACATCAAACTCAGGGGATGTCTTACCTATGAAAAGCCAAATTTAGCAAAAAAATGGGCACAAAATATAAGTGTGGGTTTTTTGTAAAAATAAAATTCTTATATTTTCAAACAATTCGTCGCCATTTTAATCATTTTAAACTCGTTTCAAATTTCCCGACGGATTTCGAAAGAGCGCGCTGGAAAACACCCGTATACTAGACTTTAATGTTACATACACTTCAAGGCTAAAAATATTTTACACAATATTGTTCTTATAACGAGTTTGAATTCTTTTAAAGTTGATGACAATGCATCAGTTTGAGAATGAGAGTAGGGACGAAGAATCTGATGATGATGAGTAATCCCGAAGCAGACTGTAGAAGAATATATTTTTTATTCGTTGTTTATTCTATGTCATTCTTGTTATTTCCATAATTATTGTTCTTTTAGAAACGGTATGAATGTATATGGGCAATAAAATAAATAAATAACGACACATAACCTTTCATATATTGCTTCTGGGGATGGCCAAACTTATATTCTCATTCGTGGACAACTGTTCATTTTTTTAGGGGCTATTAATGTGTTTTAAAAACTGTGTAGAACTGACGTTATTCACAGCTCATAATACACAATTTTCAACAAAAAATTCCTTACTTTACCTTTATCCTTTTTTATTCTTTTTAAAATTATTTTTTCATATTCCGTATATCATTATTTAAAATTTTCAAGAATGAAAAGTTATAAATTCCTAACAAACTGCAAACTTCAAACATTTAAATTTCTGAATTCACTACACCAGCGACATTTTATTTGTACGAACTCATTTTCCCATTTCCATTAAGAAATAACTTTTCTAATATTAAAAATTAGAAAGGGGTCATAAAATTGGATTCTTCCTTAAAGATTAAGCCTCTAAAGAAAAATCTTTTATAAACGTTTTTGGCGGTGCCGAAGTAAAAAATGTTACCGTTACACCAGCGACACGGACAAAATCTACGATCCAATTACAATTTTTCTATAAATCCTACGTGATTTTCATTAATTTAACTGTATTCTAGAATTATTTTTGGAAAAAACACGTGATTTTAAGATTTTCATCTTATAACATATAAAAATGACAAACTTTAGAATGTTCAAAAATGTGAAATGGACACTCTATTATAATGACATTTCACATACACAGCTAAACGTATCTCATAGGCAATCAATTTCGGGGCGTGACAACACCCTAAAAAAAATAAGAGATGCTTCGCGGAACTATTGGATAGGTTTTCCCGGGACATGTCTCCCCAGAAAATGATTTCACAATTCCAAAAAAACATGAGATGCTTCCTGGGAATTGAAAATATTCACATACTTTCAGAAAATGTTTATTAATTATAAAATTTGCTCCGTATGCACTGTAATGTAATCAACACTTAAAGTTGTTATTGAAAAATAAAGGTTTATAGCACAATTTTCCAATTAGAACATTGAATGACTTAAAGGAAAACACGAAACGAATCTTTTTATGTAAAATAATTCTTTGTTGAGAGTTGCGAAGAAAATCTGTAGCCAGCTTTTGGTCTAATAGGTTGACAATGAGACACCAGGGCTTCAATTTGGTCACTTCCGGCAGATAACTAGGGCATAACATCAATCATTCAATCAATCATTCGTAAAATCATTCAAATGGCACTCCCATTCGGAGCACTACCCTTTAATTGAAATTTTTTAAATTATTAAAACTTTGCGTGTAAATGGTTGAATTCAAAAAAAATTTTAATTTAAAATTGAGCCGTTCTTAATGTTCTAAAATTCTATGTCTTGAATTTGTGAACGCTCAATTTAAAATATTAAAAATATAAGTCAAATTTTTCTAATTTTAATGCTTAGTATTGGCTAATTTTCGATACTTCGAATTATAATTATTTACTTTAAACTATACTGCTGGGGAATTGTACATTAATGAACGCTTAGACTAAAAATTACTAAATTTGTTTCAAACGCTCAGATTTTAGTATATAGCCTACAATATTAGATACTGTTTAATTTTTAATTCTACAAATTAAAAGTGGACATAAAATTGTGCATGGGTGGCGATACCATACAATGGACTAGTCAAAAACCATGGTCCAGAATTCCCTGTGTTAGAATATTTACTCACTGACTTAATTATTTTTTACATTATCGAAATGACCGCTTGTTTTTCCAATTAATAATCATCTAAAGTGCATGTCTGGTGTAATTCGTAGAGTATTTAGAAATCAGAATTTTCCTTATATTATCTTCAACTTACTTCTATTCCTGATATGAAGTCTTCTACCTTGGGCTTGAGGGATTTACCTGCGGTTTCAACTAACATCTTGAATCTGAAAAATTAAAACTTGTTATCCAATTTTCTCTTAATAAATGTACTGTAATTGTGGATATTTACGTAATTTTAATGAGGGATTTTACTTGGTGGATTCGAATGCTACGTTCTGTGTACTTGACTTGCTAATGTAATACTTAGTCAGGTTGCTCAATATGTTGAATACTTGCTGCACATTTTTCAAAACTGCGTCAGTGTGCGGACCAGGATCACTCTTTGTATCAACAAAAAGTGCAAGTAATCCCACAATATATGCTAATATATTGCAAAGATACCGCTCTTTGTTTTTGAGCTCTTCACGACCTAATGGATAATTAACTGAACTAAGTAAGCTTTATTTATTTACCCTGCATTCCATGTCTAAGTTAATATGTAAGTTAATGTTTACACTTTTTAAAAGTTTATGAATGAATGATTAAACAACTATATTTAGTACTATTTGAAGCAACACATACGAGTATCTTCTTCCATCCCAGGAGTGGAAAGGACTGTTTGCTCTGCTTTAAGTCGGCCAAATAACCAAACAGCATTGTTCAATTTGCATTTTATGGCATTGTTAATTGAAGAATGTATTTGCGGCATTGTTCTTTCATTTATAATTTTAAAAGCTCCTGTAGTAGAATCAGATTCCTATAAAAGAAAATTTATTTTCACAAAAGATCTTTTTCAGCGTTTCCTTGATATGCTGCAACGATGTTAATTTTGATATTTCATTGAAAAGGAAGTTTCAATTTTACCTCCGAATATTTTTCCGATAAATCTTCGCAAACGTCTTTTAAAATCGGTCCGTACTCTGCTGTTTGTTCTTCGATGAAGAGCAACAATTGAATGATCACTAAAGAGACGGAAGGTTCAAAGTTCTTCTGTGCAGCTTCTTTTTTAAGCCAAACCTGAATCTAAACGAAAAGTATAATAATGTGCATAAAAAATAATAAATGTAGAAAACAGATGTGAAAATATGAAAATTACTTTATCTTCTTTTACATCATTTTTAAAAGGCACTTTATGAACAAGATGCGAGATGGTCTCGATAAGATGCAAGGGTATTTTTTTCACATTCAAGTCCTCGATCTCTTCTTCCTCGCGAGCCAGTGCAAACATTACTTTTAATGGACGTAGAAGTGCTTCAATCTGAGAGTTAGCTCCTTCCTTTTTGTGAACTACCCCTGCGATCAAATTAAAAAATAATATTCGCCTTTTTATATTATCTTTCAGGGTAGCCATTCAAGACTTATAAATAAATTCCCGTCATTTTCCGGTTTTCAAACAAAACCAGGTCATATAAATTTTGTACATTTTTAAAATTAGGGTTTGTTAGGGCTTTCAATTGGAAACTTAACAAACTTGAACAGTTTAAATTGTAAAAAGGACATTTTGTAATGCTTCAATTATAAATTATACCACTTGAATCGCTTTCGAACATAAAATTCCTCAACTTTTTAGGTTTTTAATTTGAAACCCTCCAATTTTCAATATATTGATAAAAAAATATTGAAATTGATACGACTTTCATTACGAAAATTTCAACTATCCATGCTTTCAATTTAAAATAAGTTTATTAAATCTACAAGGGATCAAGTAACACTTTTTGAATTTCGAACACAAAATAGTAATAAATTTTCCCAAAATAATTCGATACCAACATGTATTATACTTCTATGTGTTTGGGTAAACCTAAGTACTGCCCTATCTTAAATTTGACAGCAGAAAACACAGCTGACGAAGTTCAAATTCAAACCACAGAGAAAACCCAAGAATATAAAAATTATTAGTATAAATTTCACTTATAGCAGGAGTGCCCAACACTACACACGCGATAGTGTGAATATTAGGGAGGTCAAAATTTATATCTTTCAAATTGTTGGTGATCGACCCACACCCCCCACTTTGTTCGTTTACCGAAAAAAGAACTTCCAAGTTTTTTTTTTGATTGATCAACATTAACGCTTGCCCCCGGGCTTTTGAAATTAACGTGGGGAAAAAAAGAAGTACTTGTTATTAAATGTTTGTAAATTGAAGTTTAGTTACCTGTTAAAGATTGTTGAAGGAATAATTGTCACTCAATAACTTTTAATTTTGACCCTCCTCCCTCAATCCCCTTATCATGTACCCGGAAAATGCCCAAAAAAATGAAAAATAGCAGTTTTATGTAAAAAGTATTGTATAACTAATTTTGAATTGTTTAAACCATTATTATTTGTTTAAAAAAATTTCGCCTGTAAATCGTGAAAAGTTATAATTTTTCGGAATAAATTATACAGGTGATGAATTTCCAGAATAATATTTCTTTTTTAATATATTCGGTAATTATTGAAACAAATTCAACTTGTTTAAACAATTTTGTACTCTGTACATCTCGAAGAGTTACTACTTTCTGGTCACAATAACGCAATTAATGAATGCTAAGAGTGATTTTTTTTTGTGAAAAACGGTTGGCAATTATTTTAACGTTGAATAATAAATTCACTTGCACGTTTTCATATGAAAGGTGGAGAAAATTCTAGTTTTTAAAAATCTCTTATACTATGTTGTTACGATTTTCCCAGCTCTTTGGGACGCAGAGTAAGGAACAACGCTCAAAGTGGCTTCAAAGAAAATGAATATGATAATTACCTCGGTGTCACTCCAAAAAAATGTCTAAAAAATCTTAAATTAAAATCTTTCTCTTATAAAAAAAGTCCCTAGCAGGGATTCGAAGGGGCGAGAAACACTATGACATTGAATTTAAGTAAAATTAGGTATCCATTTATTAAGAACTAGTAAAATAGAAAATTATGATGTTCAGTTTAGGCTAATAAACATTGTTGCCTGATGGGCATGACATAATCACGTTAGCAAAGAGAATTTTAAATTCAATCTGCACAAAATTTACTTAACCCTAAAACAAAGAAACTCAACATTTCACGAAATGGCTTAGGTAAACATCACAAAAAAAAAGCGCGTACAAAATGTTCATTGCGTCATGCCGGAAGGGATGCGCATCATTTCTCGAAAAAAATCTCTAATATACTTGACTCATACTTTGAACCGAAATCCCGACATCTCGAAATTTACAACATCCCAAAATAAAACAAACTCAAACTCTAAATCAACAAATCTGGAGGAAAAACATACTCGTCTACTGACGCCTACCTCGATTCAGGAAGATTCCCGTACTCCTCAAAATCCTTTTGAAGCCAAACCTGGAAAAAGTTGGTAAAGAAAGAAACAGCATTCCTGACTGGGCGTCTAAGATTGTATTTTGAGCCAGAATTTTCTGCCCTTAGGTGCTGCCCTCTTTAATTTAGTATCCGGCTGCCGCTCTATGAGGGTTGACTGGGTGTCCCTCTGGTAGCCTGCCGGCTCGAATATTTGGCAAGATGGCTACGCCAGTTTGTTTTGACAGGTGCCGGGCAGAGTGTGGCCCGGTACGATGTAAGTGTTTATAATAATCCAGAGTGACATAGATTATTTTCGAGCCGGGTAGTATTGGTAGACAGACCTATCGCCGATGAATAATGCACCGGATAGTGGATGTTCTGTTAGTCAGCTGTGCGACGGCACGAGTTCGATGGTGCGGAGGGTTTTAGCAAGTATGCGATAGTGAGGAATACTCCAGTGAATCGAGACAGGACGTCAGGTCCCTAGTTTTAATGGACCTGCAGGTAACTTTTTACCCTAAGTTCAAGTAACAAGTAACAAGTGATTTGAATTCTTTCCTCAATAAACAAAAAAGAAGTATGTGAACCTAACCTAACTTGGCTCTATTTCCACTCACACAGCATACCTTCTAACTCACTCCTTATTAATCTAATATCAGCTAGTGTTGGCCAAGGGTGACTTCGCTATATTAGATCTTGTTATTAAATTTATTCAATCTGGGGAGGATCTATAACGAGTGGCAGGCCACAAAGGTACAATGTCGCTTATTAATCAGTATTTTCTTATTTCAGAACTCACACCCTAATTTTTCATTTTTTTAACAGCCTTTTTTCATTTACGTTACGGCTAGTTATTTTTTCAGATCTATTTGGTTCATAATAGAAAATACTGAATAATAAAGGACATAGTGTAAGAGATTCGAAAAAACTAGAATTTTCTCCATATTTCCAATGAAAAGGAGCAAGTGATATTAATTGTTTAAATAATTGCAAACTCTCTTGAACACAAAAAATATCACTCTTAACATTCATTACCTCCGACATTAATTAAAAAAATAGCTTTTTACGATTTACAGGATGAAAAAATTGTTCAAACAAATGACAATTGTTTAAACAATTACAAAATATCCCGAACAAAAATATTACTTTTAACGTTCGTTAATTTTGACATCAATTTGACGTCCGCCAAAAAACACTGGGTTTTTTAACCAACAGTTTTTTAAGCTACTAGTGGTGTGAATATGTACTATAATATGGTACGGAGTCTGGCCGCAGTGCGAGCGCCATCGACTCGGCGAGCAGAAACGGCTCGCTTACAAGATCAGTTCCAGTGCGGCAGCTACCCAAAGAGGAAGTCGCACTCGAAAAGTCCGCGTGAATCCTACATCGTGAGAATCCGGGTTCAGTTTCGGCCAGAAGCCGCGAATAACTTTATGACAATCTAGACTCTTTGTGCTGTATTTTTTTACAGTAACTGCTGAAAAAATAATAAACCTACCGACCCAGTGTTTGGGCCATTGCACACGAAAATTTGTATTGAGACACTATCCCGTTTCTAGAGGCCCCGTAGCCCTCGTGGTGGTTTTTGACCATCTTAGCTCCGACTCGAAAGATGACGTTTTAAATTACTATGAATAATAGAAGTCCCGATGGAGGATAATAGTTCTCAGATGGCGTTGGGCGCTTCCGCCGTAAGTTTATTTTGGTGTCCTTACAAAGAAAAAAAAACTACTCAAAATAAATCACCTCTACCGGGTCTTAGATCATACCGAGGATAACCGGTGTTCGGAATTGACTGATTTATTTGTTCTACTTGTCCAGTACCATCACCGACGTTGTCTTCATGGCGGTGTTCAGCTGACCCTCGAAACCTTGAGACAGCAATACTGGATTCTGAAAGGTAGATCTGTCGTCAAAACTTTCACTCATCGATGCTTGTCACATCTTCGTCACAGAGCCACCACCTCTCAGCAACTAATGGGAGATCTTCCAGCAATTCGTTCAAGTCCAATTAGACCATTTCTATGCACTGGTGTGGATTATGCTGGACCAATTCGCCTTCGTACCACCAAGGGTCGCGGCCATAAATCTTATGAAAGCTATATTGCCGTTTTTGTTTGCTGCTCTACCCGTGCGGCCTACACTAGATTTGTATCTCGTCTTGGAATAAGCAAAACATCCAGTGACTAGGGAACTAACTTCATTGGTGCTGACGCCAACCTTCGAGCCATGTTTACATCAGCCTCAAAACAATCAAAATTCGTTGCTTCAGTGCTTGCTGCTGATGGCACTGAGTAGAGGTTTAATCCCCCAGGTGCTTGTTCAAATTCTCGTTCTCTGCAAGCCATGTCTGATGACCCTGAAGACATCAGCGCGCTTACTCCAGGACATTCTTAAATCGGAGAGCCTCTCAACCACATACCGGAGCCGAATTTGCTTGAGATGCCAACACAATATTAGGGAGGTCAAAATTTATATCTGTCAAATTGTTGGTGATCGACCCACACCCCCCACTTTGTTCGTTTACCGAAAAAAGAACTTCCAAGTTTTTTTTTTTGATTGATCAACATTACAGACCTATCTGTACCTATCTGTATATGTATCAATACTATATTTTATATAATGCAGTGTCCTCCATTGTTCGTTGGCAGCTTGTTCAGCAAATGCAGCATCACTTTTGGCACCGGTGGTCTGATTGCCTAAAGAAACTGCAACCCCGATCCAAATGGAGATCACCTTGTCCATCGATGGAGATTGGTGACCTAGCTCTCATTCGAGATGAGAACCTTCCACCCACCAAATGGGCCTTAGACCGTATCATCGATTTACATCCAGGATCTGACGGTCACGTGCGTGTAGTGACTCTTCGCACCAAAAGTGGTGTTTTAGAAAGGCCAATAGTCAAGTTGTGTCTCCTGCAGAATGTTCGGAATTAACTGATTTATTTGTTCTTAATGTTTTTTACTCCAAACTATGTTTTAGCTGTCATTATTTAATTGTCTGTTAATCTATTTATTTTCAAAGGCTTCAAATTTTATCCTTTTATGAATATCATTTCTTGTATTCTAATTTTATGATTACTTTCTCTTCCATATGATTCATTCTATTCGCAGTGTATTGTATTTTGGCAAGTAGGCTTGCTGACTGTGTGTGAGAGTGTTGTTTAACAAGTCAGTCGTCGCACAAGCGAACACGGAAGAGCCTTGATTCTTCTTTTCGTGAATCAAGACCGGCTTAATAATTATTAATATACCAGTACATGTTTTTTGAATGAACGTCATCGCCGAGCGGAGCGGTAGCCGAGCAACTTGCCCACCCAGAGAGATTCGTTCCCTTGCCACCGACCATCAAGCGAAAACGACTACAAAGCCGGCAACGGAGAGCTCTACGGCTGGTTAATCCCCCCCCCCCCAGTGTCACCGAACACGAGATTCTTGGGCACTTATAGGCCCTACCAGTAGTGGAAGAAACTCCCCATTCTCGTAAGATTTGAGCTTGGAGAAAGAGGGTGCGGTTCCTCTGGATGTCGTACTACGGGATTTTGGTAACGCTGACCCGACCGAGGAAACGCGTACGGGGTACCAGGTGGTTGATGATCTCCCCCAAACCTCTTAACACGAGCCCGGGATTGCCAATCAAGCTCAAGGAATGCCAAGTCCTCGCCCGGAGGAAATCCAACCCCAACAAGAGGACGTACGATCAACGACAGAAAGTATCAGCCACCACCTCGCAGAGGAAGAGTATTTGATTCTCCGAGCTTCCCCCATTCCCCCACTCCAGCGAAGATGACCAACGTCGTTTCCCAGAAACCGAGGACTAAGGACGCCCGAAAGGAGTTTTCGATACCAAAGCCGGCTGCCAGGGGCACCGATGAAAAATCCACTGAACCTCGAGGTCTGAAGGACCTCCGTATTACCCTCACGCGAAAACCCCCGGTAAAACGTCGTCTCACAGAGAAGTGGGAGGATTCCCACTTGAGTCGGCTTCAAGTAGATCCTTCAAGCCTTAAAAGGCCCCGCGCGCCCCCGCGTCATTCTCCGGGGAGAAAGAGAAAAGTGAGAGACCTCCCACCGCCTCGACGATATCCAGAGGATCAGGGTACAAACTCTTCACCACATCGAAGATCATCCAGGAAACACGGGAACCCCTCACGGCCCCGCCGATCACCAGAGAAACAGAGGGGATCCTCCCTTCCAACGCAAAGATTGTCAAGAAAGTATGGGCCTTACTTCGAGCCTTCGGCCACCGCCCACAGAAACATTCGATGGCCACTGGAAGTGCCGCAGATGTTCAAGTTCGCCCTAGTACCTACCGAATCCTGAAAATGCTAAAGTCAATTATAATGGCAGCCGAGAAATTCCGCAGGAATTTGTTCCTTTGATAACATAGTCATATATATTAGTAAGTTTGTCTTCTATAATAAAAAGAATAGATGACAAATTATAGAAAATACTAACTTTCATGATTTGGTGGAAAAAAATGATAAAAATAAAAATTGTTTAAACAATTGGAAAATATTTTAAAAAAAATAGTACTCTTGAAATTTATCAACTGTATCTTTTATCCCAGAAAAATAACTTTTAACGATTTACTGAAAAAAAACTTAAAAAAAAAAAAATTGTTTAATAATGTGAAAAATTAGTTAAAAAACACTTGTAAACTCCCAGCGACATCGACGAAACGATCATCTTCAGTGAACCCCCACACGCCTGCTTCGCTTTTGTGACGTGCCGCGAGGAAAGGGACCTTAAGGTTAGCAGGCGAATTTTTCAGTAGAAGCGTTTGAAGAGACGGTCCAAGTCAGACCGCACGCGTCGAAATAGGCAATTCAAGTCGCACTTTGCAGCTTAGTAAGAATTCGAATTTTGTAGATAAAAATTTAATTATTTCTTAATATGAACGTGCGATTCAAAAACTACAGATAGCATCAAAAACCTGAAAATTGATTTTTTAACCCTAAAGTCCCTTTGCTCGCGGCACGTCACATATATCAAATAATTTAGTAAGTGTTAGCGTTGTTGCTTTTTCAAACAATCACAATATAATTATATGATATCACGCATATATCCTAAATAATTCTATTTCGAATGGAAATTAATATAACGCTTTTAAAAGTTGAAAATATTATTTGAAATATTTTTTTCAGTTCTTGGAATCTCCACAGTACACAGGACTTGGTCGATTCACTGTACTTGAGTTCTGTTTTACTCATTATTTGAAGGTAATTAGAATATGAAGCACATTTTCGTACATTTCGTACAGTTGAAAAATATCAAGAGAAATCATGTAAATGTGTAGGTGAATTCAACAGCATTTGAGTACAATAACTTTAATTTTCAAGTAATTTTAAATCCAGGGAATATCTATAGAAATAAATTAGATTTAAATTCCATGGAAAGCTGCATGTCTTAAATATTAAAAAAAAGGATTGAACAATGTCTAAAAGATTTCTTTCTAAAATTGTAAACTTATCAATTTGCATTATTTTCGAATAAGACAAGTTTATAGTTTACCTGCACAGCACCGGGATATTACAAGACATCCGATTCATGTCCTAAGATATCCTGTAGATATCCTGGAGCTATTTTCTGTATAATTGCTGGAGATCTCAACAAGACTAAAATTTCTATATCCCTGTGATGATATCCACACGATATCGTAGGATGTGTTTTGCCCATTTTTTGTATATTCAATTATTCAACGTGAATATCCCCGAAACGTCCACAAATCATCCCTAGATATGGTGTGGATATAGACATTCCCATATATCCGGCAGACATCTCTAGGTTTTAGGATATCCACAGGACGTAAAATACAATTCTATATTTTATATAAATATATCATATATTTAATTTTGTATTCATTCATTTATTCCTTGAGTTACCTGCATTTAAAATATTTCATAATTTCAATTTTTCGTCCCGTTGTTTAATTTTAACTTCATTCTTTTCTAGGCTCGTATCTTTTCTATTTGATTTCTTATTAATTGGGAAGAATTTCTAATTTGAACTATATTCTATTAATGTAATCAGGAAAAGTTTGCAATTTCATTTGAAAGATACATTTTGGTGTTCAGTGAAATCCGCCTTCCATGTACTGCCCACGCGTTTGGTTTCTGAGCTTTTTTGGGACAACTTTTCTAAATCACAAATCGTGCTATAAGAAGTGAGTATAGGATTTTTTTTAACAAAAGCTGTTTATAGAAAATCTTATTATCATATAAGGGGAACGGTTGATGTTGCATTATTTTACTTCAGCATGTGCAGAATAGATTCTAGTTGGCAAAATTGTAAAAAGTATGTAGGAATTACGAAAACCCTTTTTCGAATTATGATGATTTTTTTTCAAATATCCCTCTTAGTGAAATATTTTTTATTTACATGTACATGCATCATATTCTTTTTAATAAAATAGCTCACTCATATTTTAGACACAATTATAACAAAATATTCAGGGGTCCCAGACGGCTTCTTTTGTGAATATGTTTCGGTTTTATCGATTGTTTGTTTATTTTTTCTTGCAATATTTTACTTTTTAATTTGAGAAAGCCCTCTCTTGTTGCAAGTAGGTATTAAACTAAAAATGTGGATAAATAAGAATACCAGGAACCTTTAAATATTTATCTAAAAAGGTGGTGTAACGATATGTCTTGAAAATCTTGCAATCGTTGTTGTTGAAAATCTGATTGAAATCTGTTGTTGAAATCTTTCATGTGTTCAATTTGACATTTTGAAAATTAAATCTATGAATAAACCTATTTTATAAGTAAAATCATAGAAAACATTATGCATATAAAGAAAAGTTGTTTCTTTTTAATACTGTTGCGTGATTGAATTAAATCTTGCGAGTTACCTGATCATGTGCAGAAATTGAATTTTTGAAAAAAATGTTCGAATGTTTGAAAAAAATCCATTCTTGATTTCCTATTCAAATTTTTCTTGTGAATACTTTACAATGTGCTCTAAAAGTGTTGTAAATATAAAAATGGGATCTCCCTGGGTTGTCGAGAAATAATAAAAAACGTACACGGAGACGATTCACACGACGTGAAAAACCACGTAAACAATTGACGAATATTATACTCGTACATATGAACAAATTGCCGAGTTCGGAATGTAGGATGCTGGGCACGGTTCTTAATTATTTCTGGAAAACTAATAGAGATCCCATCTCTATACTTGCAAGGCTTTTAGAAATTTTTATTATAAAAAAGTGTGCCTTCAAAACTGCCTTTAATTTTGAATAATGTAAGAAATTACATCTTCATATCATTACAATCACCGGACTTATGAAAGTTTAAAAAAAAGGACCCAACTTTTCAATTTTAAATATCTTTTATGTTTTGTGAATTTTTCAAAAATTATTTTAGGGGATTTCTTACAAAACCTAAGAGAACGGATACTATAATTTTCATGAAAATACAATCTATAAAAATATAAAATAATGTACGAATTTTTCCGACTACATGTGGTGCTTTGTGTATGAAGCTTGAAATTTTGATTTATGATCAATTTAAAAATAAAAATTATTTTAAAACTAATTGATGAATTAAACTCCTTGAATTTCTTAATTTTTATAGGCTAGTAATGTGTAATTGGAATCGCTAAAATCCGTGGATGCTGATTATACCATTGTTAAATGTTTAGTTTATATAATATGCTTTTAGACAAACAGAAAAGTAATAGGAAAAAGAGAAGTCGAGGGACCCTGATCGTACCAGTGGCCTAGGGCTGCAGCCCTCCCCCATCCAGTACTTCGGATGCGATCAAGGGTGGTGGTGTTGCGTTGCGAAATAACTTGACGGGGTCGGGGCGAAGGGGCACGATGCGTTTACGCGCGGTACAACGCGGGGCGATGGTGGTGGGGAGTTGCGAGATCGCGGTCTCGAGTGCAGTCGGCTACTTCCGTGTCAACTCGTGTTACGGGGGGTTGGAGGGCTCGGGGAGTGCTGTGCTGGGACCGACACGCTGGGACTCGATTTGATGGTGCGGGGCTCCATCTTAACACACTCGAGCACAATCGGGTTCTTTCGCGTAAACTCGGGTTATGGGGGTCGGGATGAAGGGTGACGATGCGATGCGGCGCGCGCATGACGCGGCACGACGCGGAACGATGGTAGTGGAGGATGCGAGATCGCGAACTCGACGACATTCGGGGGCCTTCGTGTCGAGTCGGGTTATAACTAGATTATTAAAACGGAAGAGTTTCCTATTATATTATGTGAACGGGAAAAAATTTGAGTGCGACCAACAGTTAAAAGACATGATATTAAAGGGAAAGAATTAATTTGTAGACCTAATATATTAATGGCCAGTGAAAAAAGTTGAAATTCTTGTTAGTAATTTATTTGCCGTATTTCTATTTCTTTCGTCTTAAGTTCCTTACTCCTGACGATGAAAATTACGCTGAAATATTGCTTGTTTGAAAATTGAATAAGTTTGTTGAAAATTTCTCTTTTTGGCTTAGGAATATATCTGCATTATTTGAAAATTCATCTGTTTGGTTGGAAACGCGTTTTTAAAAATTGGAAAACAATTACTTTAACTGATTATGTAACTATTTCAGCTGTAGATTCATCGTAACTGTAATTGGAAATTTATCTGTTTGCTTGAAAGTTTCACTGTTTTGTTGAAAATTGTAGTTTCGTAATTGAATATTGAAGTTCTTAGTTAAAAATTCTTTTTTCAGATAATGGTTTATCCTTTTGGTTGAAAACTAAACTACTTTGTTCAAAAGTCGTTTCTTCTTTTATTAAAAACTAATTTTTACAACTGAAAGTTTTAATTTTTCCACAGCAAGTGAAAACATTGTTCTATTTTTTTATGAAAATTCAACTTTTTTGATAGAAAATTAATATTCTTTGTTTCCAATTTCCCCAAAAATTTCTTATATGGTGGAAAATGCATATTTTTCAGTTAAAAACTCAACTATTTTATAGACAACTGCGTTTTTTGATCTTGAAGTTTTTTTTTAAATTGAAAAACTATTTTAAACTTAAGATCGAAAAGAAATCTATTTTATCATGAATAATTTTATGCGAAATCCATATACAGGAATTTAATGATGACCATTTTTCAATGCTAAATAATTTTTTGAATAGATAGAGATTTAAATACTTATTTATTCTTATTACAAAGAATAATTTTTATATCTTTGTCATTTCTTTTCACTAATAAATGCAAAATTGAGATAAAGTAACCTTTGAAGGGGGGTGTATAATATATACCACCACCTCACCCATCTCACGGTTGTGAGACGTGGCCATGAATGGGATTTACAGCGGTCCTACTGGGAGCCGATGTCATTTTTTAGATGACAGTTGCTCCCAGTGGGACCCTGCGTTGTTTTTTTTCAATAAATGTAATTTCATATTATAATTGTGATTTCTCAATATAATCCCTTTTTGTAAATTTGTTGATAACTTATGTCGTTACGTTCATGGAAATTTTGAATATTTTGATCGATTATATGAGGCTTTGTATAATATATATATATATACAATAACAAGTGATGAATTTTCAAACCAAAAAGTGAAATTTTCAATAAAAGAGTTTAGCTTCCAACAAAGTGAGATTTTTCAGTCAAAAAAGAACAAAATTTTTTCCGAAATATTGAATCTTAAAACAAAATATTAAAAATGTAGTCGATAAATTTAAATGGATTTAAAACATTATATTCTTGTCCAAAATAAATAAATTATTGACCCAATAAAATAAATTTTCAACCAGAGCGTTGAATCTTCAACCTAAAAAAATGAGTTTATAACAAAATTGTTGAATTTTCCATGAATAATAAATTTTCGTAAAGGTTTTATGTTTGTTTAATTAAAAGAATTCATATCTAGTTTTGTTCTATTCTGTGTTTGTGTGTTTGAGTCTTGTAGGGAGAGGAGGAGGGGGGGGGGGGTAAAGCAAGTCTTATGGTATCTTACAATGGCGGAGGAGGGATTGAACATTTCAGAAAAATTATCGAAAATTCCAGGTCTCCTTCAAGTTTTACCTGATATTCCCTGACTTCCTCTGACCAGTTTTAAATTTTCTGATTTTTCCTGACTTCGTAGAATTCTCGGACGCTCAGCAACCCTGTATATCAATAGTCGAACAGTGAAAGTTTTATTTTACACAATCCTAATTTTAATTACTTCCAATTTCAATATATCATGAATCTGAAAAACTATTTTCCCTACTTTTTGAAGAATCTCCCAGGGCTGTCGGATTCGGGTTAGAAAATTCTTCGGGAATTTTCAAATATTCAAAACTCAATCGCAACAATCATTTTCGGAAATGGATTTTCAGAAGGATAAGCGAATAGTCGAATGGATTTGACGACCACGTCGAAAATTCTTTCGCAACGACCTCTTTAGGAATTGCATTCATACCTCGGAAATTTCCAACCCTACAGGAGATCCTTGGTGTCACCCCCGGGCGAGTAAGCAAAGCGACGCAAGAAGACGTAGACACAACTGAACAAATTGCATCGTATGAAGTTGCAAAATATTCCATAGCGAATGTAAATTTTCTCTGCTACGTGGTGAAGGTGTGAATTGGGTCCATGGAAATGGGGCGCAGAAGAAAGAGACAAAGTTGGCAAAAAACTATGCCAAATATACCTAAAATCATCATCATCATTTTTTTGTTATCAGAGGTTGAAAAATAAGAAAAATTATTAAATTTAGTTTTTCAGTCGACTATGTTGGAAGGTGTTCTGTTATTTAGATTATTATCGGAAATTACGTAAATTGAAGGCCTTTACATATAGATGTGCATAAACAAATAACACTTGCTGTGTCAATGTATCATTTCTTTTGTTACTAGAGGTTGAAAAATAAGAAATATGATGAAATTTCGTTGTTTAGACCATTATGCTGGGAAATTTTCTTTTTGTCTCATTTTCTTATAAAATGGCTCCAACCGAATGTCTTGGCATCAAGATGTGAGGTCAGTCGCACCAGCCCCCCTCCATTGAGTTTTAATATCTACACAATCTTGAAGAACTTGAAATGCGCCTGTTAATTGAGCAAGTTGGTAATTAGTGGTAAATCGTTGAATAATTAGTAAAAATAATTAATCAATCGTTCGTGTTGATTTTTTATTCATATTAAGTAGTGCAAGTTACTCACAGAAGGTGTAAATTTGTTACATTTTGTCAAAAAAAATTATTTCAGCAAATTAAAATTCCTTTAAAAATTATGTGTAAGTAAAGAAAAGTGTCAACATAAGAGGATCTAATGAAATTTGTTGAAAAATTTACAAAAAACTACACTTGTCTGTATTATCCTAGTCAAAGCTTACATTTCAACATGGAAAATTGTTAAAACAATTAAAAATAAAGTGAATCAATTTTGTTGCTCTTTGATTGAAACCAATCAGCTTATCTTACTGAGAGAAATCACAAATTGGTGATATTTTGTCGAAAAAAATGTATATGAATAAAAATTCTGTAAACAATTATGCACAAGTGGTAGGATACCCTAAATGGTAGAATTCTGATTGATTACAGTCAAAAGTTAATCTTAAAAAATCAAAAGCTGTTTAAGCAATAGACCGAAAATTAAATCGATCTTTCTGATCTTTTATATTGCCTAATTAGTTTATCACGTTGTGTAGATAACGATAATTTGGGCCAAATGTGAAAGAGTTTCTGTTTCACCAAATAAAAATTGTTTAAGAAATTAATAATTATTCAAAAAATTGATTGAAATTTTTAAATGCACTATTAAAAATGATATACGAATATACTGCAAAATATTTGATTCTCGTTTAAAGGGTGGACTTTGAAGCATGCTGGAAGGGGGTGGGAAGGTTGAAATAAACAGTCAATGCATATATTACATTCGGGGAAATAATTTTTAAAGTTTCTGCAATTAACACTCGTTTTATTCAAAAGTACGCCTTCTAGCCCCATATTTGTAAATATGGAAGATTCTCCATGTTATTCTTGTGAGGAAAGAGGGGCTGGTGGCACCATTAAATATTCTCCAAATGAAAAAAAATATCTATTTACTTTTTTGGAAATCTCCCAAAGTTAAATACTCTTCCAAAAGAAATTCGCACATATAGCCTCTTCCTTAACCACCCTATTGTGCATGTGAATTTAAGAATGGGAAATTCCATGTAGTAGTGTAGATTTTTGATTAGCAGTTATAAAAAAATAAAAAAATTTAGAAAATACTATTTTGTATTTTTGACAATGTGAAAATCATATTTTTTTGGTGAAAAAATATATTTCCTTGGGACATCACTCTGACCATCATTTTTCATTAACCCTTCCCTTTAATAAAAAAAAGATTTTTATTCAAATGGACACATTGTAACCAACACATAATAAAAATATACGATACTTTCTCACGCCTTTACCAGTAATATTGTGTCAAATCTCACATTTGAAGAAGAAAAATGACTCATTCTAATCTATATTCAACAGATTCAGTCCCTCTGTTTGCCCTTTAACCCTTTTCTAAATTAAAAAAGTGAGAAATTGCTAGATGAGCGTAACAACATAAGTTATCAACAAAGTTACAAAAATGGTTCATATTGGGAAATTACAATTATAATATAAAATTACATTTATTAAAAAAAACAACATAATTTCCATTTTAAGTCTTTAAGATGAGTATAAACAAGAGACTGCATTTTCGAATCCAATTTTCACGGAATTGTATGTTAGAATTTCCGGAGTTAAATCGTTTCAAAATTTGAATGTTTAATTGCCAAAAATATAATATATGAAACAACTTGAAATGTCGTTCAATAGGAAGTTTCATAGTATATATATTTGTGTAAATGAACGTATTGATGAAAAAAAAATGGTTTTGATTAACTCGATATTAATTAACTAAATTATTGGGTGATAAATGAATGGCTTATTAGGGGGGTCTAAAAAGGCTTTTCTTGAAATATAACGCTTTTCGGGTTTTTCAAAGTATTTGTCGAATAATGAAGGTTGACCCCTAGAAGAAAGCTTATCTGAAATACACATATTGTAAAGTAGATATAAAATAATAATTTTTTATCTGATATATCTTACAACTATTTCTCGATAAAGAAAACTAAAGCCAGTGCCGGTTGTGAAGATATCCATTTTTTATTTTGAAAAAAATCGAATTTTCACTTTTTCTCCAAAAAATATCGAATTTTATACGAGAAAATATTTGTGAATAGAAAAAGTTTGATGAAAGTCACCCTAGGATAGCTCTTTATTCTTAAAAAATCTTATCATTTGTATCTGTCTGTGATTAAAGAGGTAAGATTGAAATATAGTAAAGGGATATTTTAGCAACAAAAATATATAAATGTTTTCAATATGAAAATATGATTTTAAATATTTATTATCTGTCATGATTGAGAAATTAAATTAATTATCTTAAAGACAGACATCATACGTCTCTGGTTTTCAATCATTTTCGTTGTCCACTGCCATAGTGATTCGATATACGATAATGAGTCGTCAACAGAATTTGCAGATTTAAAAAAAATTTATAATGACGATAATCAGAGAACAGTTTCATTGATTAATATAAAACTTGCAGAAAACTTGTTGAACATGCGTTAGAAACTAAATATATAGTTCAGAAAATTTCACACATTTTTTGTGACCTATAAGAGGCACAAAATGTTAATTTTGCAATATTTTTAGTGAAAAGATACAAAAATGCTGATTTTTTTGGGCTAATTTTCCTTGCATTCAGAACATTTTCATCTTTTGATTATTTTTTAGTATATCTTATAATTTTTTTCGTATTTTCTTATAATTTTTATGAATGCAATACGTGATGGTTTAGAACTCACGAAAAATAATTAGTTTATAAATAGTTTATATGATTTAATTTGTTCTTACAGTCGCTTCTTACTTATTGAAGAAATTGTTAAGTATTAATAAATTATGGCTTATTTTATCACGAAAAAGATTCCCTGTAAATCAACTGCATTAAAAAGTATCTTTTTGATCCCAACTGATATCATTTTTAATATAATTTCAATTCTTAATATCATATAGAAACTATTTTTTTAGAGATATGATTTTTGACACGTCCACTACTTCAAAAATGTATATCATTTTTCGACTGTTTTGTACTTTCTAACTTAAGGGGTTAGGGTCAGTCGCAAGGCAAAAAAGAGCGATTTTTTAAATCTCTTTTTTTTGAAAACAGGTTTTATTACTCATTGACAAATTTTCTACAGTTCGAATAATACACATTACAAGAAATTACAGTCGTTTTTCAAGTTAAAAATATCGATGAACAAGCAAGTTATTGTTAATCTTCCAGAAGTCCAAAAAAAAAAACAAGTTTTTTGTGGTGCGCATCGTAACTCAGGACTGGATTATCAGAAGCAATAAATACAACGGGATTAGTTGAAAACAATACTTCCTTGTACTTGAACGAAGAATTAAGTCAAAATTTTTATTTTTAAGAAATTACCGGATGTGTAAACACAAAAGTTTTATTTTCCTTGAAAAATTTTATGTTTACACATCCGCCATTTTCTTGAAAATTAAAATTTTGACCTTATTCTTCGTTCAAGTACAAGGGAATATCGTTTTTGAAATAATCCCGTTGCATTTTTTGTTTCTGATGATCCAGTGGTGAGTTACAATGCGCACTGCTTGCAATATGTATTATTCGAATTATAGAACAATAAATAAAACAATAAAAAAACAATAAAAACTTTTTGCAAACAAAAATTAAAAAAAAATCGTTTTCTTGGCCTTACGACTCCCCCCTCCCTTCAAACATTTTTGAGGCAGCACATAGAGTCATCCGATAGATTTCATCCAGGATTCGCTCTTCACTTATTGAATTATATTTCGAAAAAATCTAAGAGTGGTTACTTTTCAAGGAAGGACATCCTGCGAAACACCTTCTTGCTTATGCATGTTATATGCACACTTTTATATCCTGTATCCGTACCTAGTATTTTTTAAAAAAACGTGCGACGAAAAATTGAAAAAAAAATAATGATAAAATTCCATCGTACAATAACGTATGCATTTAATAAAAATCAGTAAATGAGAGTCCATTCTGAGTCGGTCGTGGATTTCCCCAAAACTAAGAAGGAGATAAGTTCAGGTGCTATGTTGGGTGCATAAGAGTTATGTGGCGACGAGCCGACAACCCCTTAGCATCTGGTGACAAATAGAGCCTGCACATTCCATTTTCCTTGCTGTGTTGCAGCTCGGTTAATCTTAGAAGATGGAAAAAATCCTTTCATTCTTTCTTTACATCTTACTTGCCTTTCTTTCTAACTTTCTTGCCTTACTCGTTTATTTTTTTTGTCCTTGACGAGTCACTCAGTCACTCCATGCGAGTGGTCCTGACAGCCCCTCAAATCCCATAAACCGCCGGCCGTTCTGGGATTCGCCCGATTTTCTTTTCAACGCCCTTCCCATTTACATCCCCCTTCTAGAATTGAAGCGTGAAAAATCGAAGCACTGCTTTCTTCAACATATCCAACTTGAGGGGTTGTATCGCAGATATATGACAGACTGTGTTAAAGCGTTTATAACAGAATGTCAGAAAAAAGTGGGATACAATATGTGGAATCCAAAAGTCTCAAGAAAAACAATGCTCGTTTCCCCATGGAGGAAGAATACTATCGTGCAAAATGTGAGGACGTGAATGATTGATACTTTTGTTGTCGCAAAATAAATGGGGTGAAAGTAAATCTCTATAGAGTGATAATATTATCATTCAATACAAGTGATTTATTACCGAATTTCCCGAGAATACTGTGCCGACGTCGAACTTCTGTTTATTAATCTGAAACTTACTGTTCAGAAAGTATTGCAAACTCTTTTATTTTCTTAGTACATTCATTATACAGAAATCATTTCAAACAAAACTTCTACTCTAACCGAGATTTTGCAGTATTCTTGAGTGAATTAAATTACCTAATTGTACTTTACAGTTCTCAGTGATATTATTATTATACTTTAAAAAATTGTGAAATACGGGTATTAGGGTTAACACAAGAAGTAATATTGTATCGCGAAATCCTAATAGTGCGGAAAGAAAGGGATTCACATTTTTAATTAAAAATGTGGAAAAATATTTTGATTAGTAATTTCTTGGTTCTAAATTCAGGGTTTACTTTTACAATTAAGAAATCATTCAGTTCACATTTTACTTGAAGAATTTTTCATTTTAGGTTTTCATTTTTGGGTGTACATTTTTCATTCGAAGAATTTAAGAATGTAGTTTCAAGTCCTTGAACAATTAAAAATTAAATGAGTTTGAATTTGAAATTTTTTTAATAAAAAAGCTTCAAGTTGTTCAACTGTAAATATAAATTAATTACTGATTTTTTTTGAAACTGAGTTCCAGTATTAAAAATTGAATAATAATTTATTTTACCAGATTATTTTGAATTTGTTGAAATTCAAATAATTTAGAGATCCTAATGTTGAAAACTAAACTGACGAAATTCGAAAACCTTCATCAGTTAAGAAAATTCAAAAGTCTAATTGAAACCTTATAAATTAATTTCAATTCCTAGGCCATTCAATTTGCAATTTTTTAATTAGAAAAGAGAAATATTTTTTATTATTTACAAATATTTGACTGTTAATTTCAAATTATCAATTAATTATAGATCAAATATCAATATGGATGCATAAATAATAATTGACAAAATTTCAAGAGGAATTTTTTTGTTTTTCACATTTTTATTGAGTTGAATTTGTATTCAGTTAGAAAGGTGGAAATTTTAATTTACATGTTTTTCTAAACTGGAAGAGGCACTTCTTTTGTTTTGAATATTTTTGCTAAGTTGAATGGGAGGATACTTTTATTATTGCTTTTTTGAATTCGAAGTCTCAAATCTTGTCTATTCAATATTTTTTAAGTTAAATTATATTTTTATTCTTATTTTTAACAATCAGATGCACGGGAGGAACTTTTTATTTTCAACTTTGTACTGAATTGGAGGAGAAACATTTTTTACTTTTAACCTCTTTATTGATGTGAGTTGTAAGGGAGAATTAGTTTTAATTTAGAGTTTGTAATATTCCAAGTGCCCAACATAAATCATGAGTCAATTTTCAATAATCAAATTTTAAAAGGCTGTCAACTTTTGAAAGCTTTGCGGTTCAATTTGTGCCATTATTAAAATTTTGAATTAATTTATTTTTAAATTGTTAATTTTTGTATGACTGATATTTTAATTATATTTATTCAGTGTAATTTACTGCATTTTCAAATAAAAAGAAAAATTATACTTTGTGAGTGTATTAGCAAGTGCATCATAGCCCACCTGACATTAATGCACAGTGCACGGCTATTAATGTTACATTATAAAATAACCTTTATTATACGCTGCATATGTAATGCTCAAAATGCCCTGCGATGTATAACTATAAAACTAACGATTTTGCACTTCACCCAGTGTATCATCCCTCAACATTATATGCATTTATGTAAATGAAATATCAAGTGGAGGTTGAAATTACATTTGACTAATTAACAAATTCTAATTAACGTGGCACTGAAAACTGATGTTCAATTTGCAGAGTAGTTTGAAGAAACATGATAATAGAAAAATTAGTTAATTTTCCTGAATAAACTTCAAATCAAATCCCTGAACAACAATTGTATTCCATTTCTTGGCTTCCTTAAATTTTTTCTCAAATCTCTCTGGACCCCTAATTGTAACTGCAACCCCATTTTCTCCCTTCGTTGTATTATCGCTTTTTTGCCTCGAGGTTCTCCCTTCCGAGCAACTGTGTCCAATGTTACCTAACAGATTAATTAAAATTAATTAATTCCATCATAACGAACTAATTCCAATCGAGGTTTTTGATGCTTTTTTGTCTGTTTTTTGCTTAAGGAAGTAGAGAAAGTATCGCAAGACGGAACATAAAAGAAATCATTCATTTCCATATGAGAATGGCTTTGTGATTTACAATTTAATTTTCAGACAAGATTAATTATTAAGGGAGGAATATTAATGAACGAAATGGGTTGATATTGTAGAGGAACGAGTTTAATTAATGAATGAAACATGTTTATTATCTCATGGTCATAGCGAGGTGTCCGCGTCACTCATTACAGTGTGGAAAGTTAACAAAGAAAAGTCCAGAGTCACCCTCAATGACGTAAAAGACGATTACGCGAAACGCTTAACGATCGTAAGGGGCGAAATTAAGGAATGTTTAACGGCCCGACGCGCAGAGTATTTACTCCCATACCACCCAACACGAAGACCGAATTGTGTCGTAAAGGCATAATTAATTGAATAGTCGCATACCCAAGGGAGTAAGGCGCCTTATCTTGCTGCACTTTTTAATTTTCATTATATTATCTTTAACACGAAAATTTAAATAATTTATTTTATATTATTGTTATGAAACAATTTTTAAATTCGTATAATCTGTATTCAATAAAAGACGAAAATATGTCTTACAAAGTGGAGGAATGGACAATCAATTAATACACTTTTTAGAAAAGTGAATAATGAAATTCAAATAAGTTCTCATTTGTTATTCAAATGCTAAGATTCAAAATGAAATTTGATAATTGAAAACAAAGATGGTTCGATATGCTAAATATAAAATCGAAATGGTAGGACAAAAAGAAAATTTTGATTTATATAATGGACAAAGAAGTCCTATTCATGATTGTAACGAATTCAAAAAAAGGAACCAATGCACATTTGATGAAAAAATAATTAAGAGTATCTATGATTGTTTATTGAAGTCTAGATTTTTTAATATTTACATTTTCTATTACATTCATGCAAAAGTCGTTATATAAATGTGTAATTAACGATAGCCTTTTTTCATTCGTAACATTTTTTTCTAATTCTATTTATTAAATCTTTATCGAAGGGTTAACGACAGATAATTTAAAAACAAAATGTAAGGTGAATTAAAAAAAGCAGTGTTGAGGTTCACTGAAACGAAATTCGGTGAGCGTAGAACAAATATTTTCAGTGAAGCCAGCGGAGCTGAAAAAGGGCGACTAGGTTCACCGAAATTCGGTGGGCGTAGGACAAATATTTGTTGGTGACAATATATCCCAATGAAAGTGAGGGGTTTTATGGATAAATAACCACTCATTCTGCGAGATTTTTTAAGTAAAAGTGTTTAGAACAAAAACGTTCCAAATTTTATTGTAATTAAAAGAAAGTTTTTTGTCATGCAACGCAAAGAAATGGACCGTTTCAATTCAACACAACCTAATTAGTTCGTCTTCAATGTAGAAATATGAAAATATAGAAAAATGTTAAAGCCTAAATATTTTTACTTTGAAAATAGTCAGATCAAATCATTTTCAAAACAGAAGCATTCATTGCCTAATTTTTGCAAACATTCAGTTGTAAGGAGGCAAGCATGGGAACTTTTCTAATTGAATGCATAAAAAATTGGATATTGTCCAATCAAAAACATTTTGAAAGCATTATTTTCGGACATAATGTGAAATTATATGAAGTTTAGAAAACAAACCGAAAATAATTGAGATAATGTATACTTGTTAATTTACATACACTGGACTCCCGCTTTAGTGGATCCCGATATAAGATTAATAACTCACAGTTCCAGGTTTCGTTCATAGACTCATGTCCGAATGTTTATAATTGATAGTTAGTTCTGATGAAAAAATTACAAGTATCCTTTTTGAAGGTGATAAATAAATTTTATGTCAACTGAATCTGTAGCGAGCAGATCTTGCGAAAAATTTGATCACCTGCTCAGTCACGTGACCATATAAACCAATCAAATTAAGCGATTTTATGGGTAAATAATAATTCATCATTTACAATTTTTTTAGTAACAATGGTAGGAGAAAAAATATCCGAATTTTGCTCTAATTTTATATACAAAATTGTATAATTATGCGAACCAAAAAAATAATATTTTTACAATTGGACACAACCAAATTACTATACATTTAATTAAAAAATCATATCATCCCGAGCAAAAATGCTTCGACTTGAGTTCGACTTGGCGCTGTCTTGAGTTCGTCTCCAAGACATCGATGTCTGGCTGCGTCTCA
>JAABKJ010000851.1:0-32478 GCA_011634705.1 Andricus grossulariae
TTATTAATTCTTGCAAATTTACAAAGCAACATCGAAAAGAGTCATCAGAATGACTTTTCATAGCATCATAGGAAAAACTAATTGGAAAGATATTCTTAGATAATTCTGTAAAAAAATGTAGCCTATTTGTTAAAACATAGCCAAATTCAAAATTTTAAACTAAAAATGGTTTAAATCATTATTAATTCTTGCAAATTTACAAAGCAACATCGAAAAGAGTCATCAGAATGACTTTTCATAGCATCATAGGAAAAAGTAATTGGAAAGATATTCTTAGATAATTCTGTAAAAAATGTAGCCTATTTGTTAAAAAATAGACAAATTCAAAATTTTAAAATGAAAATGGTTTAAATCATTATTAATTCTTGCAAATCTACAGAGCAACATCGAAAAGAGTAATCAAAAAGACCTTTCATAGCATCATAAAAAAAAGTAATCGGAAAGATATTCTTAGTTAATTCTGTACAAAAATGTAGCCTATTCGTTGACAAATAGCTTAACTCTGAATCTGTTTATAAAAATTGTTTAAATAATTAATAATCATTGTGTATTTTCAAAGTATCGTAGAAATCTTGATGCACTAAACAAATAATTCCTAGTCGTTGAAAAACGGCAAGCTCTGGATATGTTGATAAACATTCTCTCAATAATTAATAATTATTGTAAATTTTCGAAGTATCATACACAGAAAAGAGTTATTTGAACAATATTTTTTTTGATTTCGTAAAAAATTGAGCCTATTCGTTGAAAAATAGTCAAACTCTTAATTTGATTATCGACAATGTTCAGATAATAATTAATTCTTTGACATTTGCAAAGCATTATATGAAAAAAGTCATCGAAAAGATATTATTACCTAATTCTGTAAACAATTGAGCCTATTCGTTGCAAATTGGCCAAACTCTTAGTTTTTTAAATGAAATTGTTTAAATAATTAATAAACCTTGTAAATTTATGAAGCAAAATAGAAAAGAGTAATCAGAAATATATTCTTAGGCACCTTCGTAAACAAATCGTACCTATTCCTTGAAAAATACCCAAACTCTGAATATGTTTATGAAAACTTTTCATATAATTAATAATTATTGTAAATGTGCAAAGTATTGTAAAAAATAGTTATTGAAAATACATTCTAAGTTGATTCTGGAAACAAATTGGGCCCATTATTTCAGAAATAACAAAACTCTTAATTTTTTAATGAAAATTGTTGAAATAATGAATAAATCTTGTAAATTTTCAGAACCATATTGAAAAGAATCATTTGAATTATATTTTCATTTAATTCGATTAAAATTGAGCCTACTCCTAGAAAAATAGCCAAACTCTGAATATGTTTATAAAAATTGTTTGAATATATAATAATTATTGTAAATTTGCAAAGTACCGTGGAAGAGAGTTATTGGAAATACATTCTTGGTGATCCCGTCAACAAACTGAGCCTATTCATTAAAAAATGACCGAATTCCTAATTGTTAAAATTAATAATAATTATTGTAAATTTGCAAAGCATCATAGAAAAGGCCTTCGGAAAGATATTTTTAGTTAATTCTGCAAACAAAATTGAGCCTATTTGATGGAAAGTACCCAAATTCTGAATTTTGTGTGAAAATTGTTCAAATTGTTAATAATTATTGTAAATTTACAAAGCAACATAGAAAAGAGTCATCGGAAAGATATGCTTAGCTAATCCTGTAAAATAAATTCAGCCTATTTGTTGAAAAATAGCCAAATTTTGAATTTGTTAATGCGAATTGTTTAAATTATAATTAATTATTGTGAATTTACAAAGCATCCTACAAAAGTATCATCAGGAAGATTATTAATTATTAAATAATTGCAAACTATAGTAGAAAAGAGTTATTGGAAATACATTATTTCTTGATACCCTAAACTAATTTATTCTATTTGTTGAAAAAAGGCCTAGGTTATTCTGAAAAGTTAAACAAAAATTTAAAGTTGGGTTTCAAATAAAAAATTAACAAAATTTACTATAAGAAATCCAAACACAATTGAAAAGTAAACGGTAAATTTTCGAGAGCTGTAAAAAGTTTCAAGGAATTTCAAAAAATGTTGAAGGATTATAAATATTTGAGGGTATCCCTTGGGATAATTGCTAGAGAGATTGATCAGTGAACTGGGTCGGAGGAGTGCTGCGGCTCAAGATTTTAGATTTTGAGCGGTTTTATAAGATTTTCAAGGCTTTCAATGATTTTAAGAGATCTTAAAATCTCTCAATGTATTTTTATAAATTTTTCAGGATTCCAGGAAATTTCATAGAATTTCAGGGGATTTTATAATATTTTATTGGATCTTGAATAATTTTTCAAACAAATTCAGAGGTTCAGTAAGATTTCTAATTTTTTCATATATTTGAAGGTGATTCTAAAGATTTTAAAGAATTAAAAATATTTCAGGATATTTTAAAAGATCATAAGGACTTTTCAGTTGAGCTCAATAATTGTGAGAGTTTCCAAAGAATTTTGAATATTCCAGGAAATTTTTGAAAATTAAAAGAAATTTTAAAAAGCTTTAATAAATTTCATTGAGGTTTAGTTTTAAAATATTTTAGGGGGTTTTAAAAGATTCCAAGATATTTTCAAGAGATTATAAATTTTTCTAGTAGTTTTCAAGGACCTTGACGATTTCAAGCCATTTGTGTGATCTATAACACATGATGAATTTGTTAAGCTCTTCCCCTGGGGTAATTGCTAGAGAGATTGATCACTGAACTGGGTCGGAGGAGTGTTGCGGAACGAACGTGTTATTCAAATGAACAACATGGACTATAAGGTATTTTTTATAAATTCCCGAGGATTCCATTAAATTTCATGAAATTTCATAGAATTCCAGGGGATTTTATAATATTTTAATGGATCGCAAAGAATTTTTTCAACCGAATTCAGGGATTAGGTAGGATTTCTAATTTTTTCACATATTTGAAGGTATTTCTAAAGATTTTAAAGAATTCAGAATATTTCAGGATATTTCAAAAGATTCTAAGGACTTTTCAGTTGATTTTAATAATTGTGAGGGTTTTCGAACAATTTTGAATATTGTAGGGTACTTTTGAAAATTGAAAGAAATTTTAAAAAGCTTTAATAAATTTATTTTATTTTGAGTTTTATTTTAAAAATATTTTAGGGTATTTTGAAAGATTCCAAGATATTTTCAAGAGATTATAAATTTTTCTAGTAGTTTTAAAGGATCTTAAAGATTTAAAAGGATTTTTGTGATCTATGACACGTGATGAATTGGTGAAGCTCTTCCCCTGGGGTAATTACTAGAGAAATTGATCAGTAAACTGGGTCGGAGGAGTGTTGCGGAACGAACGTGTTATTTAAATAAACAACATGGACTATAAGGTATTTCTATGAATTTCCCAGGATTCCAGGAAATTTGATGAGATTTCATAGAATTTCAGGGGATTTTATAATATTTTAATTTATCGCAAAGAATTCATTCAGAAGAATTCAGGGATTAGGTAGAATTTCTAATTTTTTTCACATATTTAAAGGTCTTTCTGAAGATTTTAAAGAATTAAAAATATTTCAGGATATTTTAAAAGATTCTACGGACTTTTCAGTTGAGTTCAATATTGTGAGGGTTTTCAAAGCATTTAAAATATTTCAGGGTACTTTTGAAAATTAAGAGAAATTTTAAAAAGCTTTGATAAATATAATTTATTTTCAGTTTTTAAATATTTCAGGGTATTTTGAATGATTCCAAGCAATTTTGATGATTTTAAGGGATTTCAGGAAATATTATCAGATTCCATAGAATTTCATGGGATTTTATTAATTAATTCTTTGAAATTGAATATTATTTTGAATTACTTTAAATTTTTCTGAACTTATTTCAAATTTTCTGATTTTAGTGCATTTTTTAATACTTCTGAATTGTTTTCAATTCAGTTTCATTTTTGTTTCATTTTGAATTTTTATAAATTTTTCTTATTTTCCTTAAATGTGTCTAAATTCACTTTAATTTTAATGTTTGGTATGCAAATCTTAATGGTTGGAAAAAATAAAAAAATTTTCAGGGAAAAGTCTGGAAGGGGAAGTGTGGGGAAACAAGGGGAAATAATGGAAGAAAAGAAAGTGAGAAAAATAAGGAAAATAAGGAGAGGGGAAGTAAGGAGAACTGAGGGAAATAAGAGGGAAATGAGAAATGAGAAGACGAAAGTAGAGGAATTTAGGGGAAGAAAAGTAGGGGAAGCGAGGAGAGTTAGAAGAGGGGAAGAAGGGGAATTTAAAGGAGTGAAAGTATTGGGTTGCAAGGGGAAACGGGAGGAAAGGAAGTAGGTGGAGTAAGAGGAGGGGAAGTGTGGCAAGTTGGATGAGGGGATGTATTGGCAAGTGAGAGGAAATTAGGAAAGGGGTAAAAGGGGAAGCGAGGGTAAGAGATGAGAGGAAAGTAGGGAAAGTGGGGGCAAATTCGGGAAAGGTGAGTGCGAGAAGTGAGGGGAAAGGAGTGGTAGGGAAGTAGCGTAATCTAAGGGAAACTAGAGGGGGAAAGTAGGGTAAATGAGGATAGGTAAAATAGGAAAGTGAGGGAAAATGAGATTAGGAAATTTTGCGAAGGGAGGGGCAACAGTAGAGAAAGAGAGGGAAACGACTGGAGGGGTAGAAGGGGAAATAAGATAAGGAAAGTTGAGAAACTGAGGAAAATAAGGGGAAAGTGAGAAATTAGAAGACGAAAGTAGGGGAACTTAGGGGAAGAAAAGTAGGAAAAGTGAGAAGAATTATAAGAGGGAAGAAGAGGAAGTTAAAGGAGGGGATGTATTATGTTGCTAAGGAAATGAGAGAAAAGGAAGTAGGTGGAGTGAGACGAGGGAAAGTATGGCAAGTTAGAGGAGGGGCTCTATTGGGAAGCGAGGGAAATTAGGAAAGGGGTGAAAGGGGAAGCGAGGGTAGGAGACGAGAGGAAAGTAGAGGCAGTGGGGGCATATGTGGGGAGGGTGAGTAGGAGAAGTGAGGGGAAAGGAGAGGTAGAGAAGTAGAGTAATTTAGGGGAAATTAGGGGAGGAAAATAGGGTAAATGAGGACAGGTAACATAGGGAAGTGAGGGAAAATGAGATTAGGAAATTTGGCGAAGAGCGGGACAACTGTACAGAGAAAATAAGGGGAAATGACTGGATGTGTAGAAGGGGAAATAAGAAAATGAAAGGTGGCAAACTGAGGAAAACAAGGGGTAGGGAAGTAAGGGGAACTGAGGGAAATAAGGGAAAAGCGAAAAATGAGGAGACGAAAGTAGGGGAAGTTAGGGAAAGAAAAGTAGGGAAAGCAAGGAGAATTAGAAAAGGGGAAGAAAGGGAAGTTGAACGAGTGGATGTATTATGTTGCAAGGGGAAATGAGGGCAAAGGAAGTAGGTGGAGTGAGAGGAGGGAAAGTATAGCAAATTAGGGAAGAGAATGTTTTGGAAAGCGAGGGGAAATTAGGAAAGGGGTAACAGTGGAAGCGAGGGTAAAATACGAGAGGAAAGTAGGGACAATGGGCGCAAATGCGGGGAGGGAGAGTAGGGAAAGTGAGGGGAAAGGAGAGGTAGGGAATCAGCGTAATCTAGCGGAAATCAGGAGAGGAAAGTAGGCTAAATGAGGAGAGGTAACATAGGAAAGTGAGGGAAAATGAGATTAGGAAATTTGGCGAAGAGAGGGACAACTGTATAGAAAGAAGGGGAAACGACTGGAGGAATAGAAGGGGAAATAAGAAAAGGAAAGTTGGAAAATTGAGGAAAATAAGGGTTGGGGAAGTAAGGGGAACTGAGGGAAATAAGGTGGAAGCGAGAAATGAGAAGACGAAAGTAGGGGAAGTTAGGGAAAGAAAAGTAGGAAAAGCGAGGAGAATTAGAAAAGGGGAAGAAGGGGAAGTTGAAGGAGGGGATGTATTATGTTGCAAGGGGAAATGAAGGAAAAGCAAGTAGGTAAAGTGAGAGGAGGGGAAGTATAGCAAATTAGGGAAGGGGATGTATTGGGAAGCGAGGGGAAATTAGGAAAGGGCTAAAAGGGGAAGGGGTATAAGGAGTGATGAAAGTAGGGGCAGTGGGGAAAATGCAAGGAGGGTGAGTAGGGGAAATGAGGGGAAAGGAGAGGTAGGGAAGTAGTATAATTTAAGGGAAATTAGGGGAGGAAAGTAGGGTGAATGAGGAGAGGTCACTAAGGGGAAACGACTGAAGTGGGAATAGGGGAAATTAAATAAAAAATGAGAGAGGACGTAGGGGAAGTTAAAGGAGGGGACGTATAAGTTGCAAGGGGAAATGAGAGGAAAGGAAGTAGATGGAATGGGAGGAGGGGAAGTGTAGCAAGTGAAAGAACGGGATGTATTACGAAGCAAGGGGAAATCAGGAAAGGGTAAAAGGGTAAGGAGTAAAAGGGGAGAGGAAATGAGAAAAAATGTAGAGGGGAAGTTAAAGGAGGGGCAGTATAAGTTGCCAAGGGGAAATAAGAGGAAAGGAAGTAGGTGGAGCGAGAGGAGGGGAAGTGTGAAAAGTTAGAGAAGGGGATGTATTGGGAAGCGAGGGGAAATTATGAAAGTGGTAAAAGGGGAAGGGGTAAAAGGGGAGAGGAAAGTAGGGGCAGTGGGGAAAATGCGGGAAGGGTGATTAGCGGAAGTGAGGGGAAAGGAGAGGTAGAGAAGTAGCGTAATTTAGGGCAAATTAGGGAAGGAAAGTAGGGTAAAAGAGGAGAGGTAACTAAGGGGAAACGACTGAAGGGGGAATAGGGGAAATGAGAAAAATATGGAGGGAAAGTAGGGGAAATTTGTGAAAATAAACGAAAGTAAATTTGGGGAAATGAGGGGAAAGTGAAGAGACATGACTGGAGGGGAATCGAGGGAAAATAAAGAAAGGAGTAATGAGAGGAAATAGTCGCAGCAACTTTTGCTTCTCTGATTCTCTCTATTAAATAAAAATGATGATAATCAAAGGTTCCGAAAGGTTAATATATATAGATGAGTCCTAATGACATTCACTGTGATCCAACTATAATTTACGTACTCGTACTAAGATATTGTTCAATTGTCTTTGTTGAGAACATATGAGAAACTTAGAACTTGGCAATGGATAAGAATTTCTCACCCTTTTGAGTGAGGGTGGGAACAAAGTTTCATTTTCATCCCGCGAATAGAGATGCAAATCTATTATGCCTCCTCCACACGCACACAATAGCGATTGCAACACGTGATTATATCTATACGCGACATGTTTTCCGCCATGTTAATTTATTCGTCCCACTTTCTGGGAAGGGCGGTGGATTAGTTATGTTTAAATGTTTTATAGGCGGTAGAATGCACTCTCTCAAATCAGAATTTTAATCAGTGCAATGAAAGTTTTTGTGAAAAAAAGGAACGTCTTTCAACTCTGCTGGGATTCGAGCCCAGGACCTTTCGAATCCCAGCGGAGTTTAAAAGCATTCTTTTTTTCACAGAAAATTTTATTTAATAGGAGTTTTGTAGTGGTAAGAATGTTGAATATTAAATAATATAATAAAACTATAATAACAATAATAAATAATAACTATTGAAAAATTGTTATCAATAATGCTTCTTCTATAAAGAAACAAATATTTGCAAATTTATAGCTAGTATTTAAAAGTAATCCTTTTCGATTAACAATTTAACTCTTTCGGTAAAAATTTCATTTTTTTTGTTGTTGTTAAAAATTTCATCTTTTTTGGTTAAAAATTTAACTTTTTGGTTCAAATTTAATCTGTTTTCGTTGATGCTTCAACTACTTTGTTTAAAATTCGTTTTTGTTGAAATTTCAACTATTAAATTTTTCGTTCAAAATTCATTTCATTGTTTAAAACTTAAACTATTTTGTTAAAAATTCGTGTTTTGGGTTAGAAAATAATATTTTTTAACTGAAAATTTGAATATTCCATTCATGGTTGAAAATTGATCTTTTTTAGTTGAAAATTCAACTATCTGGTCGAAATGTCTACTATTATATTTTCAGCTGAGGCTTTACCTTTTTTGCTTGTAAACTTTATTATTTGGGTAAAAATTTAACTATTTGTTGGAAATTCACTTATTTTAATAAAAAGTCATACACGTTTTATTAAAATTTCAACTATTAATTAATAAATTACCTTTTTGTTGAATATTTTCTTTTCTTTTTGTAAAAATTTCATAAATTAATCTGTTTTCATTTGAGATTGAACTAAATTGTTGAAAATTCGTTTTTCTTCTGTTTTTAAAAATTATTTTCGTTTCAACTGAAAATTTAAATAATCCACTTTTGGTTAAAAATAATTTTTTAAATTGAAAATAGATTTTTTTTAAATAAAAATCCAACCATTTGTTTAAAAATTGATGTATTTTGTTGAAAATTCATATTTTTTGGTAGAAAACTAATCTTATTGGTAGAACTTCTATCTTTGTTGGTTTAAATTTGACTATTTGTATAAACATTAATTGTATAAGTAGCAAATTTATTGTTTGGGTCGAGAATTTAACTATTTTGTGGAAAATTCGTATTTTCAGTTAAATTCAACTATTTTTTTTTTTTATTTCAAATATAAATCCTTTTTTTCTCGCCTTTTATGTTTGAAATCCAATCTATTACACTTTTCGTTAAAAATCCATCTTTTTAATTAAAAATTCTTCTATTTCATTGAAAGCTGAACTACTTTGTTAAAAAATGATTTTTTTGATTAAAGATTCATCTCATTGGCTGAAAATTAAACTATTTTATTGAAAATTTATTCTCATTGTTTGAAAAAAAAATTTTTACTCAAAATTGAATTATTACATTTTTGTTCAAACAATTGTGCTTTTTAATTTCAAATTTCTCTTTTTTAATTGACAATTCAAAAACTGGTTTGAAAATTCATGTATTTTGTTGAAAAATAATTTTTTAGTAGAAATCTAATTTTATTGGCAGAACTTTTATCTTCTTTGGTTTAAATTCAACAATTTTTTTGAAAATTATTCTTTTTTAGTTGAGGATTTAAATTCTTTGCGAAAAATTCATGTTATTTGTTGAAAATTCGTATTTTTTGACCGAAAATGAATTTTCTTGATTGAAAATTCATCTTTCTGACTGAGAATGCCACTATTTTTTGGAACATTTTTATTTTTTGGTTGAATTCAACTGCTTTTTTTATTTAAAATATAAATAATAAGATTCATCTCGTTGTTTGTAATTGAACTTTATTGTTGAAAAATCGTCTTTGTTAGATGAAAATTAATTTTTTTCAACTGAAAATTGAAATATTAAATTTTCGATTGAAATATTAAATTTTTAATTAAAAATTAATCTTTTTTATTTAAAATTCAACGATTTGTTCAAAAATTTATGTATTTAATTCAAAATTCATATTTTTTGGTAGAAAATTAATTTTATTGGTTGAAAATGCACATTTTTGGTTTAAAATTCCACTATTTTGTGGAAAATTCGTATTTTTTGTTAAATTCAACTGTTTTTTTTTAATTACAAACATAAATCCTTCACTTTGTGAAAAATTCAATTTTTTGGTTCAAGATTCATCTTACTTTTTAAAAATTGAACTGTTTGATTAAACATTCGTTTTTTAAATTTTGAATTAATTTTTTTATTGAAAACTGAACTATTACATTTGTGATGATAAAATTATATTTGGAATCGAAAATTGATCCTTTTTAGTTAAAAATTCAACTATTTGGTTAACATATCATGTAGTTTTTGGTAAAAAATTAATCTTTTTTGGTTGAATTCAACTGTTCCTTTTCATTAAAAATTAAAATCTTTTTTGTTCAAGCTATCAATAAACTATTACATTTTTTGTTGATAATTTATTTTCTTCTTTATTATTTAATTAAAAATTAATTTATTCGGTTGAAGATTTGCTTTGGAACTCTTTGGTCGAAAATGTAACTATTTTGTTGAAAATGATTTTTTTGTTGTTGAATACAACAGAAAATGAAAAGTTAAATTTCCAGCCCAAAAATGAATTCTTTCGAATTAAAATTTCACTATTCCATTCTTGATTGCAAATGTATTTTTTTCAGGTGATTCTACAAAAAAAGTACATCATTTCTTGTCAGAAATGTTGTTTAAAAACAGGATGTTTTTTTAGTCTAATGAGGAAATTTTTTTATCTTTGGTCAATAATTAAAATCAACATTGATAATTATGCTTTTATCTTTGCTGAATGTCTCAGTCGATTTTTTTTTCATTTTTGGATTTAAAATGTAATGAGTTACCTTTTTTAATAAAAAAGTATTTTTCCGACATAATGAAAATCTTAATGTTCATACAAATTTAAAGTATGTTGGAAAACTAGTTTTATAATTTATTTATTTAAATGTAACTTCTATCATTTTTACGTATTCTGAAAAATATTGCTTCGGATTCACATAAATGTCTTAGAGATAAGAGTAATACCAAAAAGCGTGCCACAACTTTTGATTTATGTCCATTATGTCCGACAGGTTTCATGCCTGTGAGCGAGGCGATGTAATAGAAACAGAATACTCTCTTTAGAAATCCATCGCGATACAGATAAGATACAAGCCTGGTTCATTTATCTTTTTCGAATTAAGTGTCAAGTCCTTCGGGATCAAAGCATGTCTTCACTTCACAATAGTGCCCGATGACAAAAGAAAATAAAAACGTCATATCTGAAAATCGCACAGGGCCAGCGACGGTTGTGACTCTCGCCTCGGAAGGGCCGCAGTGCGCGATTACTCAGTTGAGTATATTGCGCAATATTATGGAGTACAACTTTAACCGGTTCAGGCGACCATGACTCTTTACGTTTGCTTCAGAGAATTGTCGACTTTTATAGGGAGAACTAAATCCTTTCTTCTTTGAATTCTCGTAAAATTATATTATGTATCAGTTATGTTTAGAAATACTTTTTCATTTTATTTTGTAACAAAATTGTCTAACCAAATGCTCAGTTCGTCACTAGCAAGACAATTTAGAGACAATTGAAAAAAAATTATGCGCATGAATGTCAACACTGCATATTTGTTTATATAATTTGTTTTTAAAATTTATAAGACACATTAAATGACAAATTTTCATTACTAAACATAACTGGTAACATAACTTCATGAGAATTAGAAGAAAAAACTATTTTTGTCTTCTTATAAATTTCGACACTGTGCATTTGTTTATAAAAGTAATAAAAAATATGAAATAACAATTTTTCGTTACTAATCATCCTTGGCGATATAATTTAATGAAAAGAAAAAGAAAAAAAATATTTTTTTCTTCTTATAAATGCTGACACTGTGCATTTGTTTGCTTAATTTGTTTATAACATTTGGACAAAATATTGAATGACTAATTTCCGTTACTATTTATCATTAAAAACATGATTTGTTAAAAATAAAATCCTTCCTTCTGATAAATGACGACAATGTGCATTTGTTTATATAATTTGTTTGTAAAATAACAAATTTTGTAATAAAATAGTTAAATTTTAAACCAGACGTATGAATTTTCAACTAAAATCATGAATCTACCAAAAAACCTGTTTAACAAAGTAATTCAACTTTCATTCAAGTGCTTGAATTTTTAATAAAAAAGATGAATTCTCACCAAAAAATATAAGATCTGATATTTTAGGCAAAAATATTTTAATTTTTACTCGAAACAGTTAAATTGAACCAAAGGAGACAAATTTTCAACAAAATACTTAAATTTTTCATGAGGAAAAAATTTTTAGTCAATAAAGAAAAATAAATTACAACGTAATTGTTAAAGTTTCAAGACAAAGAAACGAGTTTTCTACAAATAGTTGGACTTTTAATTCAAAAATATGAATTGTCAAAAAAAAGTTGAATTTTAAACCAAATTTTCTATTTAATTTCAACCCTGAAGTATTAATTTTCTACCAAAAGAGCTGAATTTTCATCCCATAAAGACCCTATTTCAAGAAAAATTTTAATTTTCTCCCAAAAATGTGAAATTTGAACTAAAATGATGAATCTTCAAACAAGAAAATAAATTTTTACTACAGTAATTTAATATGTAGCAAAGTAGTTAAATTTTCAACCAAAAAGATGAATTTTTAACAAAAAACGTTTTTTGTGAATAACAAAAAAATTTGCAACAAAATTTTTCAACTTTCTAATGAAGGTGCGTGGGTTAGCATTCGCAGATGATAAGGTTGTTTGTGAATTTTCATCAAAAAAGTTGAATTTTGAAGCGAAAATTTAAATTTTCTACAAAAAAATGAAATTTCAAGTAAAATAATTGATCTTCAACCAAGAAAATAAATTTTGACCACAGTAGTTTAATTTCCAACCAAGTAGTTAAATTTTCAAACAGAAAAGATTAGGTTTCAAGAAAAAATGTGATATTTGATTTTTCAACCAAAAATATTTTAATTTTACATTAAAAACAGTTCAATTCAACAAAAAAAGACAAATTAAAAAAAAAGTTAAATCTCTACCAAAACAGAATTATTTTTAACAAAAGAATTGATATTTTTAATCAAGAAAGATGCAATTTCTGCAAAAATAGATGAATTGTCAAACCAAAAAGACAAGCAAGGACAATATTTTTGATAATTGATGAAAATTAAAAATACTAATTTAGGTTAAAAAAATTAACATAACAAAAAAAACTGTTTAAGATTGTGAATTTTCCTGTAAACATTATTATTTTGTTTAAAATAATCAATTTCTGGTTTAAAACGCGAATGCAACTTGAATCTGTTCAAAGATGGAAAATCTTGTTCGAATTGTAGTGATTTTTGTTTGAAAATAACAATTTCATTTGAAAAAAATTAACATAACTAAACAAAAAACTGTTTAAGATAATGAATCTTCTTTCAAACTTGAGGTTTTTTTTTTAAATTAAAATAAAAGATTTCCTGTGTAAAACGTGAATACAGCTTAAAATTGTTCAAAAATTGAAAATCTTGTTCGAATTATAGTGATTTTTGTTTGAAAATACCAATTTTTGTTGAAAAAGAAATTAACATAACCAAACAAAAAACTGTTTAAGATTGTGAATCTTCCTTTAAACGTAAGAATTTTTTAAATTAAAATAACCAAATCCTGGTCTTTCAACACGTGAATATAACTTGAGACTGTTCAAAAATTAAAAAATCTTGTTCAAATTATAGTGATTTTTGTTTAAAAATACCAATTTCCGTTGAAAAAAATTTAACATAGCGAAACAAAGAACTGTTCAAGATTGTGAATCTTCCTTTAAACATAAGACCTTTTTTATTGAAATAACCAAATTGTGGTTTTTCAAAACGTGAATAAAATTTGAAACTGTTCAAAAATTAAAAATCTTGTTCAAATTATAGTTATTTTTGTATAAAAATACTAATTTCCGAGGAGAAAAATTAAAATAACAAAACAAACGAAATGTTTTAGATTGTGATTTTTTCTTCAAACCTGATGTTTTCAAATTAAAATAACCGATTTCCTGTCTTAAACGTTAATATAATTTGAAATTGTTGAGAAATTAAAAATATTTTTCGAACTATAGTGATTTTTATTCAAAAATACCCATTTCCGTTGAAAAAAAATTAACATAGCAAAACAAAAAACTGCCTAAGATTGCGAATCTTCCGTCAAATCTAATTTATTTTGTTTGAAATAACCAATTTCTGGTTTAAAACGTGAATGCAACTTGAAACTGTTCTGAATTGAAAATCTTGTTCAAATTATAGTGATTTTTATTCGAAAATACCGATTTCCTTTGAAAAAAATTTCACATAGCGAAACGAAGAACTGTTCAAGATTGTGAATCTTCTTTTAAACGTAAAGTTTCTTTTATCAAAATAACCGAATTCTGTTTTTTCAAAGACTGAATACAACTTGACACTGTTGGAAAATTGAAAATATTGTTCGAATTATAATGATTTTCACTCGAAAATACCGATTTCCTTTGAAAAAAAATCTAACAAAGCGAAACAAAGAACTGTTCAAGATTGCGAATCTTCCTTCAAACCTTAGAATTTTTTAAATTAAAATAACCAAATCCTGGTTTTTCAAAACGTGAATATAACTTGAGACTGTTCGAAAATTGAAAATCTTGTTAAATTATAGTGATTTTTGTTTAAAAATATCAAGTTTCGTTGAAAAAAAATTAACATAACAAAACAAAATGTGTTGGAAATTGTGAATCTTCCTTCAAACGTAAGGTTTCTTTTATCAAAATAACCGATTTCCTGTGTAAAACGTGATTACAACTTGAAATTGTTTGAAAATTAAAAATCTTGTTCCAATTATAGTGAATTTTGTTTAAAAATACCAATTTCCTTTGGAAAAAAATTAAGATAACAAATCAAAAAACTGTTTAAGATTGTGAATTTTCCTTCAAACCTAAGTTTTTCATTAAAATAACCGATATCCACTTTTTTATAGATAGGATCACACCTGAGACCTTTTTTCCTCTAATTCAGTCGAATTTGTCTGGATTGAAACAAAACTTGTCTCAATCAATGTACTGTGAAAACCGGTATATTTACTGGATTGTTGCATTAACTCCATTTATTTATATAAAAAAATTAAAAAATTGTCATTTAACAACATGAATTGATATTAATCTCAAAAAGGACAAGATCATCAAAATCGCATCCATTCTATATGCATACACACATAAATACATGCACACATACATAAATCTTATACATATAGCTGTAGGAGATCCGAGTAGTGGCCATGATTGTGGGGGAGTTGGCGGTCAATGGCACGAGCGAGCTGGATCTGGTACACAGGAACTCGAATGTAAAACCTCTTCACACTGAAATTATATAAATCAGCACATTCATCCATTCCACGATATACAAATTCGTTAAATACTTCCACTCATTTTTTAAATATTTATATTCGAATGTTCATAAAGACATTTGTAATTAAGTAGAAATATTAAAGTTTTGATATTATGCAATGTCTTAGGCAAGCATACTTAATGTCCTGGTGGCTATTTATTATATTCATGGGCAAGTGTCTAAGAATGACCCTCTTCGACGTAGAAGGTGTGGATCTCGGGTCAGTGAGGGTACGTGGGTTAGCATTCGCAGATGATAAGGTTCTTATGGCAGAATCAATCCAAGACTGGCGAAGAACGTGAATAAAACAAAAATCATGGTGTTTGTTGAAAAAAGTGAGGAAAAAATATGCAACATTGTCTTGAATGATGAGAAATAACTGATGAATCGAGTATGCCGAGGTAAAGTGAATGGTAGCGTACCCAGAGGCAGGCTGAGGAAAGACGGACAAGGTGTGGATCTCGGGTCAGTGAGGGTACGTGGGTTAGCGCTCGCATATGATAAGGTTGTTATGGCAGAATCAATCGAAGACTGACCAAGAACGTAAATAAAACAAAAACTATGGTGTTTGTAGTTAAGAGGTAGAAAAATATGCAACATTGTTTTAAATTATGAGAAAGTAGAACAAGTTGATGAGTGTGTATATATTGGTGAGAAGGTAATCGGTAAATAACTGATGAAACGAGCATGTCGAGGTAAAGTAAATGGTAGCGCACCCAGAGGCAGGCCGATGAAAGACGGAGAAGGTGTTAATCTCGGGTCATTGAGGGTACGTGGATTAGCGCTCACAGATTATAAGGTTGTTATAGTCGAAAATTGATTAATTTGGTTGAAAATGCAACTATATTGTCAATAAGTCATCTTTTTTGGTCAAAACTTCAACTATTTTGTTAAAAAAATCATTTTTCTGGTTAAAAATTCGTCTGCTTGGTTAAAAATGTAATTATTCCATTTTATATCAAATCAATCTTCTCCGTCTGTTTGGTTGAAAATTCATGTTTTTGGGTAAAAATTTTATTATTTGTTTAAAAATTAAACCATGTTTTTTTAAAAAATGTATGTATTTGGAAGCAAATCTAACTATTTTGTGAAAAATTCATCTTTTTGTTCGAGAATTCACTTATTTTGCAAAAACCCGTTTTTTTGTTTAATTCAACTATTCGACAATTTGTGTTGTAGTAGAAAATTCATCTTTTATATTGAAAAAGCCATCCTTTTTGGTGGAAAATTAATTTTGTTGTTGAAAATTCAACTTTTGGGGTAAAAAATTCAATTTTTCAGATTGAAAATTCAACTATTTTGCAGACAATTCACCTTTTTCTCATTCAAATTAAACAACTTTGTTGAAACTTAATCCATTTTGTTGAAAATTCGACTCTTTGGTGTATCATTAATCTTTCTGATGAAAAAATCCATCTTTTTGTCTGAAAATTTAACTTTTTTGGGGGGAATTGATATAAGTTTGTTGAAAATTGATCCATTTGGTCGAAAATGCGTCTTCTTGGCAAAACATTCAACTTTCTGGTGGGAAAATCCATCTTTTTGTTTGAAAATTTAACATTTTTGTTAAAAATTTAACTTTTTGTCTAAAAATTTAACTTTTCCTGGAAAATTCAATTATTTTGTAGATAATTCGTCTTCTCTTCAAAATTCGACAACCTTTTCGAAAATTATGTATTTTGTTGAAAATTCGTCTTCTGAGTAGAACATTAAACTTCCCGGTGGAAAAATCCAACTTTTTGGTTGAAAATTTAACATTTTTGTTAAAAATTTAACTTTTTTGCTAAAAATTCATATTTTTTGTTGAAGTATTTCATTAATAAATGGCCTTTTTGATAGTATATTAATCTTTCTGATGCAAAAATCCATATTTTTGGTTAAAAATTTAATTTTTTAAAAACAAAGTTGATTTTTTTTTAATAAAATTTAATTTTTTGTTGAAAATTCACCTTTTTCGTTGAGAATTTAATTATTTTGTTGAATACTCATTTTTTGTTTAACTAAACAGTTTTATATGTTGTCTTTTCTGAGAAAAAGCATTTTTTATAGTTAAAAAGTTATCTTTTTTGGTTAAAAATAAACTTAGTTCTTAAAAATTCGAGTTTTGTGGTCCAAATTCAATTTTTCGGCTTGAGTGTACAACTGTTTTGTAGATAATTTCCTTTTTCTATTCAAAATTCAACCATTTTGTTGAAAATTAATGTATTTTGTTGAAAGGTGATCCTTCTTGGTTCTTTATTAATTTTCTCTAGAAAAAAATGCATCTTTTTGTTTTGAAAATTTAACTATTTGGTTAGAAATTATTTTTTTTTTATTAAAAATTTGCTACCTGCTTGTACTATTTTGTTGAAAATTTCTTTTTTATGTTAAAAATTATTTTTTTTACCTGCAAATTTAATAATTTTTTTGCAAATCAATGTATTTTTATAAGAATGCATCTTTTTGGTCAGAAAATTAATCTTGTTTGTTGTGAATTCATCTTTTTGGATGAGAATTTAACTAATTTGTTAAAAATTGATTTTTTTTTCGTTGAACCAAATTCGTCTGTTTCTTTTCATTTATTGTTCAAAAATTACCAGAAATTCCTTGAAATCTTCAAAAATCCTACAAAATTCTTCAAAATTCCTTGCAATTTTTTATTTTTCTTGCGATCCTTTAGAATCCCTTTAAATACCTTGAAATTTTTGTCATACGTGAAAATCCATTTTAAAAAGTATGCATCATTTGAAATCCTTTGAATCCTTGGAGATTTAATCAAATCTTTAATTCTTGAGAAATTTCGTTAAAAACCTCAAAATCCCTCAAAATCTTGTAAATCCCTAGGAATTTCTTGAAATTTAATTTAATTTAATTTATTTTCCAAAGTTTAATAGAAATATTTTGAAATCTTTGGTAATCCTGCAAAATTCGTTAAAATCCCATGAAATCTCTTAAAATCCTTTCTAATTTCTTAAAATCCCTGAAAATGTTTGGAAATCTTCAAAATCCTCTAAGATGCTTCGAAATGTTTTGAAATTCCTTGAAAACGGTTTTCTGGAATTCTTTGAAATTTGTTGAAATGCTTTGTTAAATATATAAATGAATCATTCCTTTTGTACTATATTTTTTTGCATCAATTCTCTTAATATTATACTATTTTTCATTCCTATACTGATTTTCTTATAATTATTTCTTCATCACAATTTTCTATAATGACTTTTCCGGAATTTCGAAAAAATGATAAGAAATTCATGATAGGAAAATCATTATAGACCTAAACCGAATTTTCTATAATATTTTTCCGTAAGGGGAATTACAAGGAATTGTAAAAGATTGCAGATCGAGTGAACACCAGATTACATGAATTTTGTATTCAAAATAAAAAATTATCACGTGCTTATTTCTAAGAATACATTATAATAATAAATAATAAATTGTGAATTTACTTCAATAATTTCATTCTGTTGGTTTATGTAAAACCATTTGTTTGTCTCGAAGGAATGTTTTATAGGACGTATACCTTACGATAATTTCATTGAATCAAGTAAATTTTCTTTGATCCAAGATACTTTTTTTCTCCGTGTGCATCCTGTTTCATTATAAAATCTTCGACTCTGAGGTCATCCTCGGATTCTGACAAAAAAAAAAAGAACATGCGTATCACAGTTATTTAAATATATGTACGTTTCGATGGGAGTGCTGTGTATATTTCATTATTTCCAGTTGTATTAAGGACTCGAAGCTTATGCAGTAGCAGCCCCGAGAGCATTTTTCATCAGCGACATCGCAGGAGAACGAGACAACTAATTTAAGAGGGAAATAAAGAGAACGTGCAAGTGGAAGAAAGAGAAGAAAAAGAACGAGATAAGAGAATTTCGTGAATTTCGTGTCGAGGACTCAGCGTTGGCTGTTTATTGCTCCGCCATAATTAATTCATCTTGAGCTTATATTGAAACTTGACAAAAAGAAGCAATGTTATTGCTTCAGCAACCTGGTCAAAACGAAAAAAAAAGAAAATTAGTAAAAGTAGGCGACTTCTTTATAAAAATAAGAATTTAGTTACCTTTTTTAAAAATAGTATCGAAAAAAATGCACTTGTACTCTTATGGGAAACAATAATTGGCGCTTGTACCGTTTTGGAATTTCAAATTTTCGCGCTTCGGGCCTTTTTCAGTGCTATACGCTTGAGCTTATGTGCTTTTGGAATTCCCAGCTTTATTATTTTTTTTTATTTTAGTCTTTCAAATGTCTCTCCATTCCCTTTTACTTCCCATCCAACTCTAATCCAACTCACACTCAACTCATATCCAACTCATATCCAACTCAAATTCAAGTCCAATCCAGCTCTCATCCAACTCCCATCCACTTTCACCAAATGTACATCCAAGTCACATCCAACTCACAAGTCTCAATTAACTTCCATCCAAATTGTCATAAAATTCCTTTCTAACTCTCATACAACACCTAACCAACTCCCATACAAATCTAATCCATGCTCTATCCAAATCACATCCAACTCATATCCGATACACTTCCAAATCACATCCAGATCACTTCTAAATCACATCCAGATCACTTCAAAATCACATCCAACTGTCATGAAATTCCCATCTAACTCTTATACAACTCCTACCCAACTCCCATACGAATCTAATCCATACATCAAAATCACACCCAACTCCCATCCAGCTTCCACCAGACTAACACTCAACTCACATCCAAGTCTCAACTTCATCCAACTGCCATAAAATTTCCATTCAACTCTCATGCAATTACTAACCAACTCCCATATAAATCAAATCCAAATCCCATCCAACGCACATCCGATACACATCTGAATCACATCCAGATCACTTCTAAATCACATCCAACTCCCATCCTACTTCCACAGAACTAACATCTAACTCACATCCACCTCACTTCAAAGTCTGAATTAAATTCCATCAAACTCTCATGAAATTCCGAACCAACTCTCATACAACTCCTACCCAACTCGCATATAAATCTAATCCAAATCACATGCAACTCACAGCCAACACACATCCAGCACACATCCAAGTCACATTCAAGTCACATCCAGATCACATGCTAATCACATCTAACCCCCAACTAAATTCCACCCAACTAACGTCAAACTCAGATCAAAGTCTCAACTTCATCCAACTGTCATAAAATTTGCTTCCAACTCTCATACAACTCCCAATCAACTCCTATATAAATCAAATCCAAATCCCATTCAACTCACATCCAATACATATCCAAATCACATCCAGATCACTTCCAAATCACATCCAACTCCCATCCAACTTCCACCAAACTAACATCCAACTCACATTCAACTAAAGTAAAAGTCTCAACTTCCACTCAACTGTCCTAAGATTCCTATCCAACTCTCATACAACTCTCAACCAACTCCCATACAAATAAAATTCAAATCTTATCCAACTCATAGCCAAATCACATCAAAATCACATTTAAATTACATCCAGATACTAGCATCCAACTAACATCCACCTTACATCAAAGTCTCAATTAACTTCCATCCAACTCTCATACAACTCCCATACAAATCTAATCCATACCCAGTCCAACTCACAACCAACTCACGTCCAGCACACATCCAACTTCCACCAAACTAACACTCAACACACATCAACGTTTTAACTTCATCCAACTGCCATAAAATTTCCATCCAACTCTGATATAACTCCTAATCAAGTTCGATATATATAAATCCAAATCCCATCCAACTCACATCCAATACACATCCAAATCACGTCTCAATTAACTTCCATCCAACTCTCATGAAATTCCCACTTAATTCTCACACAACTCCTACCCAACTTGCATACAAATCTAATCCATGCCCTATCCAACTCACAGTCAACTCATATCCAGCACACATCCAAGTCGCATCCAAATCACAGCCATATCACATGCGAATCACATTCAACTCCCATCCAATTTCCACCAAACTAACGTCAAACTCATAGAAAAGTCTCAACTGTATCCAACTGTCATAAAATTTGCATCCAACTCTCATACAACTCCTACCCAACTCCCATACAAATCTAATCCATACCCTATCCAACTTACAGCCTACAAACATCCAAGTCACATACAAATCACATCTAACTCTTATCAAAATCACATCCAACTCCCATCCAACTTCCACCAAACTAACTTCTAACTCACATCAAAGTCTCAACTTCATCCAACGGTCATAAAATTCCCATCCAACTCTTATGCAACTCGTAACCAACTCCTATATAAATCAAATCCAAATCCCATTCATCTCACATGCGATACACATCTAAATCACATCCAGATCACTTCCAAATCACATCCAACTCCCATCCAACTTCCACCAAACTAACATCTAACTCACACCCACCTCACATCAAAGTCTCAATTATATTCCATCCAACTCTCATGAAATTCCCAAACAACTCTCATACAACTCCTACCCAACTCCCATATAAATCTAACCCAAATCCCATCCAACTTACAGCCAACTCCATCCAACTTCCACTGAACTAACTTTAAACTCCTATCAAACTCTCAACTTCATCCAACTGTCATAAAATTTGCATTCAACTCTCATACAACTCCTAACCAACTCCCATGTACACCCAATCCAAATCCCCTCCAACTCATATCTAATACACAACCAAATCACATCCAGATCACTTCCAAATCACATCCAACTCCCATCCAACTTCCACCAAACTAACGTCCATCTCACATCAAAGTCTCAACTTTCATCCAACTGCCATAAAATTCCTATTCAACTTTCATACAACTCCTAACCAACTCCCATATAGATAAATCCAAATCCCATTCAACTCACATCCAATAAACATCCAAATCACGTCTCAATTAACTTCCATCCAACTCTCATGAAATTCCCAACCAACTCTCATACAACTCCTACTCAACTCGCATACAAATATAATCCATGCCCTATCCAACTCACAGTCAACTCACATCCCACACACATCCAAGTCGCATCCAAATCACATCCAGATCACATGCGAATCACATCCAACTCCCATCCAACTTCCGCCTAACTAACGTCAAACTCATATCAAAGTCTCAACTTTATCCAACTGTCATAAAATTTGCATCCAACTCTCATACAACTCCTACCCAAATCCCATACAAATCTAATCCATACTCTATCCAACTTAGAGCCAGATTACAGCCAAAATACATTCAAGTCATATCCAAATCACATGCAACTCCCATCAAAATCACATCCAACTTCCATTCAACTTCCACCAAACTAACATCCAACTCACATCAAAGTCTCAACTTCATGCAACTGTCATAAAATTCCCATCCTACACTCATGCAATTATTAACCAACTCCCATATAAATCAAATCGAAATCCCATCCATCTCACATCCGATACACATCCAAACCACATCCAGATCACTTCCGAATGACATCCAACTCCCGTCCAACTTCCACCAAACTAACGTCCAACTCACATCAAAGTCTCAACCTCCATCCAACTGTCCTCAAATTTCCATCCAACTCTCATACAACTCCTAACCAACTCCTATACAAATAAAATTAAAATATTATCCAACTCATAGCCAACTCACATCTAAATCACATCCAAATCACATCCAGATCACTTCAAAACCATGTCCAACTCCGATCCAACTTCCACCAAACTAACATCCAACTCACATCCACCTCACATCAAATTCTCAATTAACTTCCATCCAACTCTCATACAACTCATAACCAACTCGCATACAAATCTCATCCATCCCCTATCCAACTCACAGCCAAATCACATCCCGCACACATCCAAGTCGCATCCAAATCACATCCAGACCACATGCAAATCACATCCATTTTCCACAAAACTAACATCCAGCTCACATCCAACTCTTATCAAAGTCTCAATTCCATTCAACTGTTATAAAATTCCCATCCAACTCTTATGCAACTCGTAACCAACTCCCATATAAATCAAATCCAAATCCCATGCAACTCATATCGAATACACATCCAAATCACATCCAGATCACTTCCAAATCACATCCAACTCCCATCCAACTTTCACCGAACTAACATCCAACTAACACCAAAGTCTCTACTTTTATCCTAATGCCATAAAATTCCCATCCAACTTTCATATAACTGCTAACCAACTCCCATACAAATCAATTCCAAATCCCATCCAACTCACATCCAACTCCTATTCAACTTCCACCAAAATAACATCCAACCCGCATCAAAGTCTCAACTTCATCAAACTGTCATAAAATTCCCATCCAACTCTTATGCAACTCCTAACCAACTTCTATATAAATCAAATCCAAATCCCATCCATCTCACACACGATACACATCCACATCACATCCAGATTACTTCTCAATCACATCTAACTTCCATCCAACTTCCACCAATCTTACATTCAACTCAAATCCAACTCTCATCGAAGCCTCAATTAACTTCCATCTTACTCTTATGAAATTCCCAACCAACTTTCATACAACTCCCACCCAACAAATCTCATTCAACCCCCAGCCAACTCACATCCAAATCACATCAAAATAACATCCAACTCCCACCAAACTCTCAACCAACTTACATCCATCTCCCACTAAACACGTATCCAACGCACATCGAACTTACATTCAACTCTCATTCTACTCTCATCCAACTCACATCGAATAACTCCCATCTAACACCCACAGAACTTCCATACAACCGTCATAAAATTCCCATCCAGCTCTCATACAGCGCCTACCCAAATTCCATATAAATCAAATCCAAATCCCATCCAACTAACATTCAACACACATCCAGATCACATCCAAATCACATCCAACTCCTATTGAAATCATATCCAACTCCCATCCAACTTCCACCAAACTCACATCCAACTCACATCAAAGTCTCAATTAACTTTCATCCAACTCTCATAAAATTCCCATTGAACTTTCAGACAACTCCTACTAAACTCACTTCCAACTTACATCTATCTCATACTAAACGCATGACCAACTCACATCCAACTTACAACCAACTCTCATTTTACTCTCATCCAACTCACATTCAACTCACATCCAAATAACATCCGTATTTTATTCATCTCACATCAAAATCACATCCAAATAATATCCAACTCAATTCCAACTCTCATCCAAATTTTAATTCAACTCACATATAACTCATATCCAACTCCCATCCAACTCACATCGAACTCCCAGTCAACTTCCATCAAACTCCTATCGAACTCTCATACAAGTCTCATCCAACTTCCAACAAACTCACATGCAACTCACATTGAACTTCTATTTTACTTGAATAAAAGTCATATTCAACTCTCATACAACTTCTATCCAACTTTCATGCAAATCAAATCCAGCTTTCATTCAAGTCAAGCCAACTCCCATTTAATTCACATCCAACTCATACCTAAATCACATCTGACTCACACCTAACTCCCGTCTAACTCACATCAAACTCCCATACAAATCTCACACAAATCACATCGAACACTCATACAACTCACATCAAACTAACATCAAACACATATCCAACTCTCATACAACTCACATCAGACTAACATCCAACACATACTAAACTCACATTTAACTCACATCCAACTCACATATAACTCTTATACAACTCACATCCGACTCACATAACACTCACATCAAACTCACTCCAACTCAATCCAACTTAAAGTCATCTCCTGTCCAACTCTTATTCAATTCACATCCAACTCATTTCCAACTCAGATCGAACTCCTATTTAACTCCTATTCATGTCTCATCCAACTATCATGCAACTTCCATCTAACTCACACACCATTCACATTCAACTCACATTGAAATTCCATCTAACTCATAAAATTCCTATCCAAATCTCACACAACTCCTAACAACTCCCATACAATTCATATTCAGCTTCTATCCAACTCACAGCCAACTTATATCCAAATAATATCCAAATAACATCCAAATTACATCCAAATCACATCCAAATTAAATAAAACTCGCATAAAACTCAAATCCAACTGAAATCCAGCTCTCATCCAACTCCCACACAACACACATCAAACTTTCACCTAACTCCCATTAAAAGCCCATTTATCTCTCATACTACTCCTATCCAACTTCCTCAAAACTAACATAGAACTCACATCCAACTCACATCGAACTCTCATTCAACTCACATCAAACTCGTATCTAATTTCCATAAAATTATCATCCAACCTCACGAAAATTCTATTTAATTTGCATACAACTCAAATCCAACTTAAATCCAACTCACATCCAACTCATATACAATTCAAGTCCAAATCACATCCAAATCACAGAAAACTCTCATTCGACTCACATCGAACTCCCATCAAACTTCCATCCAACTCTTATACAACACACAACTCACACGCACCTCACATCCAAATCAAATCCAACTCACAGCCAACAAATATTCAACTAACAATCAAACTCACATAAAACTCACATCAAACTTCCACCAAACTCTCATGCAACTCACAGCCAACTCCAACCCAACTCACATCCCACTTTCATTTGATTTTTATCCAACTCCCATACAACTCACATCGCACTCAAATCAAACTCCTATCCAATTCCCCTTTATTTCACATTCAACTCACATATAACTCACATCCAACTGAAACTCAACTCACATACAACTCACATACAACCCACATCAAATTCACATCCAGCACATACCCAAATCACATTTAACTCACATGAAACTCACATCGAACTCATATTCAATTCACATAGAACGCATTTCCAACTCTCATACAATTCATATACAACTCACACCCAACTCACATCCAACTCAAATCGAACACCCATCTAACTCCTATTAAATTTCCATCCAATATCATACAACTCTCATCCAACTCACATACCACTCACATTCAATTCACATAAAATTCAGATCCAGCACATAACAAACCTACATCCATCTCTTAACCAATTTTTTTAAATTTTTCATCCAATTGGCACCCCACTCCCATCTAACTCCCAATAAACTCCCATCTAACTGTTATACAACTTCCTTCCAACTCACATACAACTCACATCATTTAAGCACAGAAATTATCTCGAAAAAAGCTCTAATGTATAAGTGGGTTTTCCGGGTCGCCGATTTTGAATTTAGCGTCAACATATACAAATTCAAAATGACGGATCCAATATGGCGTCAAAAGGTAATTATTTCTGACATATTTGTCTGACACTTGGTATAAGTGGAGTTTGAGAGTCACTGATTCCGAATTGGACGTCAAAAATGGAAATTTGAAATTTCGGATTCAATATGGCGGCCAGAATTGTTCCATTATTACAAATTTGCTCGGAATTTAGTGCAAGAGGTGTTTTTGAGGTGACTGATTACGAATTTGATGTCAATAGATACAAATGCAAAAGTAAGGATCCAATATGACGGCCAAAGTTCTTAAGTATTCACATAATGCAAATGTGAAATTTCAGATTCAATATGGCGGACAAAATTCTTAAATATTGACATATTTGTCTGAAACTTGATAGAAGGATTTTTTGAAATCGCTGATTACGATTTTCGAATCAAAAGATACAAATTCGAAATACAGGATCCAAAATGGCGAATTCAATATTGCGGCTAACAGTTTTGAATATTTGTCTGAAACTTGGTATGAGGTGTTTTTTAGATCACTGATTACGAACTTCATGTATAAAGATACAAATTCAAAATGAAGGATCCAAAATGGCTGCCAAATTGTTCAAATTTTCACGTATTTTTTTGACGCTTGAGATAAAGGGGGTTTTGGGTCTCTGATTTGAAATTTCATGTCAAAAGATACGAAGTCAAAATGTTGGATTCAATATGGCGGCCAAAATTCTGAAATATTCGCATATTTGTCCGAAACTTGATATGAAGGTTGTATTTGAGGACGCTGATTACGAATTTAATGTTGACGAATACAATTTTGAAATGAAGGATCCAATATGGCGGCCAGAATTGTTAAATTATTACAAATTTGCCCGAAATTTAGTGCAGGAGGTGTTTTTGAGGTCACTGATTACGAATGTTATGTCAATAGATACAAATGCAAAAGGAAGGATCCAATATGACGGCCAAAGTTCTTAAGTATTTACATAATGCAAATGTGAAATTTCGGATCCAATATGGCGGCCAGAATTGGTAAATTATTACAAATTTGCCCGAAATTTAATGCAGGAGGTGTTTTTGAGGTTACTGATTACGAATTTTATGTCAATAGATACAAATGCAAAAGAAAGGATCCGATATGACGGCCAAAGTTCTTAAGTATTTACATAATGCAAATGTGAAATTTCGTATTCAATATGGCGGCTGAAATTCTTCAATATTTACATATTTGTCTGAAACTTGATATTAGGGGTTTTTTGAGATCGCTGATCACGATTTTCAAATCAAAAGATACAAATTCAAAATAAAGGATCCAAAATGGCGAATTTGATATGGCGGCTAAAATTCTTAAATATTTACATATTTGTCTGAAACTTGTTGTAAGGCTTTTTTTTGGATCACTGATTACGAACTTCATGTAAAAAGATACAAATTCAAAATACGTGATCCAAAATGGCGGCCAATTTTGTCAAATTTGTACGTATTTGTTTGACGCTTGAGATAAAGGGGTTTTTTGGGTCTTTGATTTAAAATTTCATGTCAAAAGGTACAAAGTCAAAATGTTTGGATGAATACAATTTTGAAATAAAGGATCCAATATGGCGTCCACATTCTCAAATATTTACATATTTGTCTAAAACTTGATATAAGGGGGTTTTAGGGTCGATGATTACGAATTTCATGTCAAAAAATAAACATTCAAAATAAAGAATTCGCCAAAATTCCTAAATAATCACATATTTGTCTGAAACTTGATATAAGAGGGTTTTTAGCATCGGTCAATTCAAATCCGTCAAAAGTTACAAATTCAAAATGGCTGATCTCACATCGATAGGAATTGAAATGATCGAGTTGAAAATTTTGGAAATTGAATAAAAGGCACTAGGGAACACCTGTGTGGTCCCAAATTTCTGGAATGACAAAAAAATAGAACGAAGAAGGATGTCATAAATAACTATAGATCACAAGCCATCAAAATAGGTCGTAAAGTCAAAAAATCTGAAAATTGACTCGCCTCCGCTGCATGGCGATCCCTGCTTGTACGGGTAGTAAAGCTAAAGCCAGAAGAGGGTTCGTGGCACGCTTTATGAAGAAAGGTTGAGGCTTTTATATTTTTAAACTATTGTTGCGCAGGCTTTTTTACCTGAAACGAGGATAGCTTGCCCGATTTTTCAGTGGTGCAGAGTTTCAGGAATTTACATATATTTATATAAATTATTTATAAATATGTAAATAATAATAATACATAATGTATAATAATATATTATAGTATAGTACATTACAGTATTACAGAATATTACAGCAATTTATAGTAACTTACAGTATAGTACAGTATAGTACAGTATACTACAGTATACCACAGTATAGTACAGTATACTACAGTATAGTACATTGTAGTACAGTATAGTACAGTATAGTACATTATAGTACATTATAGTACATTGTAGTACATTATAGTACATAACAGAGTAGTTCAGCATATTACAGTACAGTATTGTAGAGTATAGTACATTATACTTTATAGTAAATAATATTTCAGTATAGTGTAGTATAGTATAGTACAGTATAGTATAGTGTTTTATAGTACATTATAGTATATTATAGTACATACAGTATAGTACAGTATAGTACAGGCGGTATAGTGCATACAGTATAGTACAGTGAATTATAGTCCAGTATAGTGCATTATAGCACATTATAATACATTATAGTACACTGTATTACACACATTATAGTACAACATTGTACAGTATAGTGCAGCATATTACAACATAGTACAGTATAGTACAGTATATTACAGTACAGTGAATTGTAGTACATTATAGTACAATATATTAGACACAGTATAGTACAGTATATTACAGTATAGTACTGCATAGTGCAGTATAGTGCAGTATAGTGCAGTAAATTATAGTATAGAACAGTATAGCACATCATAGTACAGTATAGTGCAGTATAGTATATCATAAAATAGTACATCACATCATAGTACAGTATAGTGCAGTATAGTACATCATAGTACATTATAGTACAGTGCAGTGAATTGTAGTACATTATAGTACATTATATCAGGCACAGTAGAGTACAGTAGATTTAGGTAGAGTACAGTAGAGTACAGTATAGTACATTATAGTACAGCATAGTACATCATAGTGCGGTATAGTACATTATAGTACACTATATTAGACACAGTATAGTACAGTGTAGTACAGTATAGTACTGTATAGTACATTAGAGTACACTACAGTATATAAACAATTTTTTGTTTTATTTTGAAGAAGACTTTTTATATCTGAAACTCCCCTTTCTTATGGGATAAAGGATGGTTTCGGTTCAAAAGTGGGCTTTAAAATGAAAAATATTTTGGGGCCGACGCCACTGGGCCTAAAACTCTCAAAGGAGGATATTCCAAACTTGAAAGACGCAACCTCGTTGGTCCTCTTTATTCGGGTCCATTCATCCTGTAAGGATTTTGTGCGACGATTCACAATACGAGATTAGAACTGAAAGGTACCTGCCATTGCGTCAGGACACCTGCTCATGGAGACTTTTGATTTTTAAGCCACTGCATCATCGAGAAGTTTGCCTTGGAAAATTTATTGTTTTTCAAGAATCGAACCTATCGAGGTGATCCTTCATGGCATCTCGGCATCGTTATGAACTTTTGTGGAAAAGGTTTCTGAAAGATATCAATTCCATTGACTTTAATCTGAATTTTTTTCTTTTTGAAATTAGGGAATTTATCTTTTACATATAAAAATAATAAATCTTTGTGTTGTTGGTGAATTTCTTGTATTGTGCTCTTGCATTCATATGCTCAAACTATTTCCCATTTTTCTTCAATATTTTTCTTCATAATCAGCCATAGAATACGAATAAAATATCACTTTTCGAATATCACCACCATGAGTCTGTTTTATAGGGTCCCGGAGAAACCCCATAAGTGAAAAAAAGGTTTTTGAGAGTTCTTGGCGCTAATCGTGATATTTTTGGTATTTTTTTTAACGCAAAATGTTTCTTATTCATAAAATACTACTTTCTACTGATAATCTAATGTTAAAACAATGTCTTTAAATAATTCATTATTATTGTTAATAATATTCTCTTAGAAACAAAAAGGACATGAGTAACTACTTCAAGGTAAATTTAAATTCAATATGATCCATACAGAAAATTAAAAAAATCTTCCAAATACCTGTTTTATTTCCAAAAAATATATTCACAAAAAAGAAACAGATTTTTTAAAGAATAATTCTGTCTATTTTTTATTTATTGTTTTTTCATAACTAAAAAGGCAAAGCAAAGTTAATCATTTCAGAAGAAACTGCAACTATATTGCATTATTAAAGAAGATGATAGTCATAAAAAATAATAATTTGTTTGAACAATTGTTTCTGTTAACTCAAATTAATTAACACTTCGCTCCAACTGGAAAGTGGACAAAAAGTTAAAAATTTCCGAAAAAACCGCAATTATCTAGTATTAACATAGAAGAAGATAGCTATCAACAATAATCATTTATTTAAACAATTATATTTGCTAAAGGGAATTAAATGTTGACTCACTTGAAGTGAACAGTGAATTTTTTTGAAAAAAACACAACTTTCTATCTCCATTTTAAGAGAAAATTTCTAAAAAAAAAAAATTCTTCAAACAATTTATTTAAACATCTAGTTATCAGTACAAAGTAGTATTTTATGTATTCGTAACAATTTGCATGTAAAAACGAAAAAAAAATCATAATTAGGACCAGAAACTCGCAACATCATTTTTTTCAATTATGGGTTTTTTTGAGACCCTATAAAACAGACTTTTGGGGTTGATATTTGAAAAGTGATATTATATTCCTATTCTATGGCTAACTGTTAAGCGAAATGTTGAGTTTTAACTTGATTCAGCTAATATTAATGAGTCTGAGTAAAATTTACAAAAATGTCTTTTTCCTTATGGGAAATACATGTTAAACTTCATGGGGCTTGCGCCACCTCTGAATAACATTTTTTATTTTTTTTTTAAATAGTGTATCATAGCCTATCATAGAGTATCCTATCCTATCATAGTGTATCATAGTGTACCATAAAGTAGCATAGTGTAATTTGGTACAGCATACTGTGAATCGTACCATGCTGCATCATAGTGTATAAAACTGTATCATATTGTATCATATTACGTCATATTGTATCATATTGTGTAATAAACTATCATAATGTACCAGATTCTGACATATTGTGTAATATTGTATTATATGGTATCGTATTGCATCATAGTGTATCATGATGTACCATATAGTATCATAGTGTAATTTGGTACCGCATACTGTACATCGTATCATGCTGTATCATAATGCATAATACTGGTTCGTATTGTATCGTATTTCATCATATTGTATTATGTTGTATCATATTATATCGTATGGTAGTATATAAAAATGTATCATATTTTATCATATAGAATCATATTGTATCATATAGTATGATATTGTATCATACTGTATCATGTTCTGGCATATTGTGCAATATTGTATCATATTGTATCGTATTGTATCATATTGTGATAGTGTATCATATTCTATCATATTATATGATATTGTATTTAATTTTCTCATATTTGTTAATAGTGTTTTATGTCTTATAATATTGTATGATATTGTATCATATTATTTAATGATGAAGCACATCTTATGATGCTGTTTCATGTTTTATCATATTGCGTAATATTGTATAATATTGTATAACTCCGTATCATACTGTATCATGCTGTGCCATACTATATCATATTTTATCCTATTGCATAACTTTATATCATATTGCATCTCATTGTATGTTATTGTATCATATTTTATAATGTCGTGTTATATTGTATGATACTAGAACATATTGTATGATATTGTATCATAATGTATGATAATGTATCATACAATATGATTAGTATCATATTTCATTATATTATATGATGTTATATCACATTGTATGTTATTGTGTTATATTTTATGATGGTGTACCATATTGTATGATATTGTGTCATATTGTATAATAGTGTATTATATCGTATTATATTGTATCATATTATTTTCTAATGTATCGCATTGCATGATGTACGTTCATTTTTTATCATATTGCGTGATATTGTATGATATTGTATGATATTGTACGATACATGGTGATATTTTACGGCTCCTACTGTATAGAATTATATTGTATTGTATGATTCGATGTAATATAGTAAGATAATGTATGAAAATGTATTATACTCTATCATAATGCATTATATTGTTTCATATTGTATAATAGTGTATTTTATCGTATGATATTGTATGATATTGTATCATATTATTTTCTAACGTATCGTATCGCATGTTGCGGTTTCATGTTTCATCATATTGCGTGATATTTTATGATATTTTAACGATACATAGTGATATTGTACGGCACCTACTGTATAACATTATATCATATTGTATGATTCGCTGTGAGATAGTATGATAACATATGAAAATGTATTACACTCTATCATAATGCATTGTATTTTTTCATATTGTATAAAATGTATTATATCGTATGATATTGTATGCTATTGTATCATATTATTTTCTAACGTATCGCATTGCATGATGCCGTTTCA
>JAABKJ010000852.1:0-32473 GCA_011634705.1 Andricus grossulariae
TTATTAGTGAAAAAATCAATTCGTATTAATTTGAAAAGGACTTTTCAATAATTATTGAATTCTAAACAATTTTCATTGATATTATTATACAATTTTTAAAAATTCTGGAATTATAATCATACTACTTTAATTAGTAAAAAATCCATTTGTATCAATACCAATAATTTAAAATTCGTAAAAGGTTTTTTTAATAACTATTGAATTGCTAAACATTTTTCATTAATATTATTATACAATTTAACAAAATTCTGAAATTAAAATCATTATTTTTATGAGTAAAAATCCATTCGTATCAATACGTCAATTTAAAATTCGGAAAGGGTTTTTCAATAATTATTGAATTCTAACAAATTTAAATTAATATTATTATACAATTTCAAAACATTCTGGAATTATAATAATACTACATTTATTAGTAAAAAATCCATTTGTATCAATACGAAAATTTAAAATTCGTAAAAGGTTTTTTAATAATTATTGAATTGGAAACAATTCTCATTAATATTATTATATCCATTTTATATCTATTCTGGAATTATGATAATATTAATTTTATTAGTGAAAAAATCAATTCGTATTAATTTGAAAAGGACTTTTCAATAATTATTGAATTCTAAACAATTTTCATTAATATTATTATACAATTTTTAAAAATTCTGGAATTATAATAATACTACTTTTATTAATAAAAAAATCCATTTGTACCAATACGAAAAATTTAAAATTCGTAAAAGATTTTTTTAATAACTATTGAATTCTAAACATTTTTCATTAATATTATTATAAAATTTAATAAAATTCTGGGATTACAATCATATTATTCTTATGAGTAAAAATCCATTCGTATCAATACGTAAATTTAAAATTCGTAAAGGGTTTTTCAATAATTATTGAATGTTATTGAATTATTGAATTATTGAATTCTAAATAATTGTCACTTAAATTTATTAAATTACTTTTTTTTATTTCAAAAGTTGATTTTCAAAGTAAACGGGGGCAGAAAAATGTCACATTACAGAATTTTAAATTAAAATATTTTTTTTTGTTGAAAAAAAAAACAACTATTACATTCTTTCTTGAAAATTAATATTTTTAGGTGGAATATTCAACTACTTGATGGAAGGTTGAACTACTTTCTTAAAAGTTCTTTTTATTGCCAATTAATTCTATCAAATGAAAATTGAACTATTTCATATTTGATTAAAAACTGTTCATTTTTAGTTTAGAAAATCAACTATTTAGTTAAATATTTTTAGAAAAAATATATATATATAAACTAAAAATTAATCAAATAAAATAATTTAGATTAACTTCATATACATTTTTCAAACTATTTAGTTGAAAATTTATGTAATATGTTGAAAATTCGTTTTTTTGGCAGAAAATTAATCTTCATGGTTGAAAATTCAACAATTTGGTAGAAAACTTGACTTTTCGTTGAAACTTTTTGTATTTTGTTGAAAATTCGTGTTTTTCAGATAAAAAAAATAAACCTTATGAGTTATGTTTAAGTTATTTTTAAAATTAAATTTTTCTGAACCCTTGCAATTTAAAATACAAATTTTGAAATAAAAAAAAAAGTAATTTAATAGAATTAAATTACTTTGTTCAAAATTCAACAATTTTGTTGGAGTCATACTTCTGGGTTGAAAATTCAAACAGTTCGATTAAAATTTTTTTTCTTTCTTGAATACATTTTTTTAAATTGAAGCTTCACCTATTTTATTGAAAATTAAACTATTTTGTTGAAAAATGGACTTTGATGGTTAAATCCAACTGTTTTTTTATTTTAAATTAAAATTTGTTTCTTTTTTTTTAAATATCAAATATTACATTTTTCGTTGAAAATTCATCTTTTTAGATTAAAAATGCAACTCCTTGGTTGAAAGTTGAACTACCTTCTCAAAAATTCTTTTTTTTTTACGATTTATAATTTTATTTTGAAAACTTTGTTTTTTTTGTTGTTGTTAAAAATATTTTTTTTTAAACTGAAGATTTAACTATTTGGTTGAAAATTCATGTATTTTGTTGAAAATTCTTCTTTTTTGAAAGAAAATAAATTTTTTGATTAAAAATCAAATTGTTTGGTTGAAAATAATCTGTTTTAGATGAGGATTCAAATATTTTGTTACAAATTTTGTTTGTTGGTTAAATCCAACTATTTTATTTTTAATTAAAATCTTTTTCGTTTAAATATCAAGTATTACACTTTTCGTTTAAAATTCATCTTTTTAGATTAAAAATTCAACTCCTTGATTGAAAGTTGAACTACTTTCTTAAAAATTCTTTTTTTTTGGTTGAAGATTTATAATTTTATTTTAAAAACTTTGTTTTTTTCGGTTAAAGATTATTTTTTTTCAACTGAAAATTTAACTATTTTGTTGAAAATTCAACCGATTGGTTGTAAAATAACTTTTTTGTTAAAAATTCATATTTTCGGGTGAAATGTTAAAAGTTTTTTTTATAGAAAAATCGTCTTTTTGACTTGGAAATTTCACAATTTGGTATAAAATTAAACAGTTTTGTAGAAAAATCGTTTTTTTTTATTGAAAATTAATTCTCCTTAATAAAAATTGAATGAAAATTATTCAATTAAAATTTGGACTAACATCACATCCATTGTTTAAAATATTTAGTTGACAATTTATGTAATTTGTTGTAAATTGGTCTTTTTTGGAAGAAAATACATATACATATAAAATTTAAATATTTGGTATAAAATAAAACAGCTTTGTAGAAAAATCGTTTTTATTATTGCAAATTAATTCTCCCTAATAAAAATTATGCTACATCATGTTTAGTTAAAAATTTATCTTTTTTAGCTTAAAAGTTCAACTATTAGTTCAAAGTTTTCAGAAACGAAAAAAATACAGACTAAAAATTAATAAAATAAAATTTGGACTAACATCACATCCATTTTTTTAAATAATTAGTTGAAAATTTATGTAATTTGTTGTAAATTTGTCTTTTTTGGAAGAAAATCAATTTTTTGGTTAAAAATCAAATTAATTAGTTGAAAATAATCTGTTTTTGATAAGGATTCAAGTGTTTTGTTAAAAATTTGTCTTTGTTGGTTGAATCCAACTGATTTTTATTTTTAATTAAAATCTTTTTCGTTGAAATATCAACTATTACATTTTTCGTTAAAAATTCATCTTTTTAGAATAAAAATTCAACTCCTTGTTTGAAAATTGAACTGCTTTCCTAAAAATTATTTTTTGTTGTTGTTGAAGATTTATAATTTTATTTCAAAAATTTTGTTTGTTTTTTTTTTGGTTAAAAAAGATTTTTTTTAACTGAAAATTTAACTATTTTCTTGAAAATTCAACCGATTGGTTGCAAAATAACCGTTTTGTTGAAAATTCATATTTTCGGGTTAAAAGTTTAAATGTTTTTTTAAAAAAATCGTCTTTTTGACTTGACAATTTCACAATTTCGTACACAAATTCAACTATTTGGTATAAAATTAAATAGTTTTGCAGAAAAATTGTTTTTTTTTAAATTTAAATTTAATTCTCATTAATAAAAATTACACTACATCAAGTATAGTTAAAAATTTATCTTTTTTAGCTTAAAAATTCAACTATTTAGTTCAAAATTTTTAGAAACGAAAAAAATACAGGCTAAAAATTAACCAAATAAATTTTTCATTACCATCACATGCACTGTTCAAAATATTTAATTGAAAATACGTATTTTCTGGTTGAAAGTTGAACTATTTGATTAAAAATTTATGTATTTTGTTGAAAATTCGTCTTTTTTGTTATATTCAACTTTTTTTAATTTATCATTAAAATCTATTGCGGTTTAAATATCAACTATTAAATTTTTTGGTGAAAATTCAACTATTGTGTTGAGAATTTAACTCTTTTGTAGAGAATTCGTCTGTTTGGCTTGAAAATGCATCATTTTGGACGGCCCTAATCAGCCATTGAGACAATTTATAGCCAATTTGCAAATAAGTTGAAAAATATTTTTCAAGAAAAATTGAAGAAATATTGGAATTGTCAGACAATTGTGAGAAAATAGTGTCTTGAGAGTAATTTTGTTTGAAATAGTAGTAAAATAGTGTAATCGTTCGAAAAAAGTGTAAAGTAGTGTAGTGAGTAAGTTCTGCCCGTATAAAATCCCTCGATTTTTTTCGAAATCTCTTGGAATCTTCTAAAATACCCTAAAATGGTTAAAATCACGTGAAATCCATTGCAATTTTGTTAAATCTTTATTAATTGGAAATCATATAAAATCGCGTAGGTTTAATAAAATTCCTTGAAATAATTTTAACTCCCGTAAATTATCTTGGAATTGGTAATATATCTCAAAGTTTCTTCACAAACGTTGAAAACTTCTCAAGTCAAATTTCTTGAAATCTCTTAAAACCTGAAATCCCTTGGTATCTTAAAATACTCTTGAAAGCTTTGAATGTTTCGACAACCTATCGAAGAAGTTTGAAAATACATTTAAAGGCAAAAGTGAAGAATTCACATTCATTTGGCATCTCTAATTTGTTCGTACTATTTATTCAAAGTTAAAACTAAAGGAAAGGAGCGAAGAAAAATAATTAGACACTGTTTTCATAATATAAACATTTTCTTATTCAAACGTATGTTCTTACATTTACACAGTACAAAAAATTATACTCAGACCCGCCGGCCCGCGGTTCATAACTGCTGTGATTGGGGGCGACCGGTGATGGGGTGGGGTGGGGCAGGACACTGGGGTAGGATTTTTAAGGATCTAAGGGCTGTACATTGTCTTGTCCATACCACTTCGCCCCCAATACACGGCACACTGTTCTCTCATGCGTACCTTCTCTGAGCCACTCACGGACGCGCACGTTCACACACGCATTCTTTTTTCCAATTATCATTCGTCCTTTAACATTATACACTAGACGCTCATATTTTTCACCGTACGTTCGGCACCTTCAGCAACATTTAAATATCATATTCTTCGTAATAATTAATCGTAATAATGATAATAATAGTAATTATTATTATTATTCGAATAATGATAATAATAGACTAACTACCTACGCGTGTAAAGTGCTTTCCGTGTTGTGGTGGAGTGTTTCTCTTAAAACTAGACTTCTTCTTCCTTCATATTTATATATGCATACATGTATATATGTATAAATGTTTGTATGTATTTACACGTAGCGAGAGTTTTGAATAGCTTTGTCTGCTGCTGCTGCTGCAGCGACATTAATAATACATAGAATACGCTTCCTACAACTTTATACACTGCTGTCCCCGTTCACAGATAATAAGGGTATTTTTTTGTTGCTTACCATTTTCGTAACATTATTCAAGTATCGTATTCGTTAACGCTAAGATAGTTTTTACTTTACTCGTGAGTTATCATTTAATCGAGTCGTTGTATGCTAGACAAATATTGAGATCAAAGAAATTGCAAATTTCAGGATTCCAGTATTTCTTTCTACACATTTTGCAAACGACGCTTCGGATTCGAGCAAGACTCTCGGCGACGGATAAATGCAGTTTACTGAAATCGCTGTCTCTTTCCATTTGCTTATTCAAAAACCAAGGGTATCCACCACCCAAGGTCTAATAAAATTCATCATATTTTTACAAGCCAATCAATAAAACTGAGGAAAGTAGACGTTCAGAAACCGAAGGTACTTTTCGACTTAAGAGTCTCCTCGAATCGGACATATCCCTTGTAAAAAAATTTCACTTTTGCTGTCACGTCGTGAATGAATCACTTGATACGGGCTGTCGAACGTTGGGAACTGGATGATGCACGTACGCATTCGATTTTCGCGTGATTTCAACATATTTCCGTCCCAAACCGTTCGACATTGGCACTTAAAAAGTTCGCACATAAATCTGTAGCCTAACTTTAGGCTTGCATTATTCAATAATGACAGTACCTACTGCCACTGAGTAGAAATCGAATTATCATCGCTTCAGTTCCATAAAAATAACAAGATCATTATTTGTCGTTTGTTATATCGATAAAGTTCGGAATTATCACGATGAAAGCGTAGATGAATTAGTCTGCAATATCGAGAAACTCTAGAACCTGCTTCTTTCTTTTCGATTTTCCGTTAAAAAAAAAACTTGCGCGCTCCTTGCTTTGTAGATTTAGAAAAGGCAATAAAATATATACACAAATATCCCTTATTATTTTGTAGCTCGAACGACCCTGAACGAACGACACTTTTCCGCCATAGACAGCAAGTAAGTCTAAACCAAACAAGACGAAATCAACAACAATTTCCTTCCTCGGTTTAAGCGAGCATCAGCAAGCGAGGCAGTGCTTTTACTTTATCATTCGGAACACATCAATCACAGAGAGAAAGGTATCGTCCATTCCCTGAATCCAGATAACATCGAAAACACCACACACCATGAGAGCACACGAAACGGATCGATACAAAGCGTTGATCCGCCTAACGTCGACGACTTCTAATTGCACAAAGTACCTTCCTAGACATCTTTTTTATCGGCAATCGCTATTAGGAATTTCTTACAAAGTATCGATTATCTACATCTATATAATATAGACAGTGTGTATTGGATACAGGCACGATATAATTAATTACAAACAATGTATGATCCAAGTCCATCTGGTATCACAATGGTAATGGACGCAGGGCCCGAGCGACCCGATCCAAGATTAACTGAGAATCTCACGGACTTCATGTCCGATAATAACGAGACATCGAAAAAAGAAAATAGAGAAGAAAAGAAACTCAAATGAAGAAATAACGAAAAACCTTATTGGCTCAGCCAATTAAAAAGCAAACATTCGAGCTACTCGTACAATATCACAAACTCCTGTTCATCCTGTCAAAGATTTCGGAGCGTTTTCTGGCTGATCTTCCTCGCACCTTTCATCGCTTCTATCGCTCACTTACTTGGGAGCACCGCTCGACCATACAGTCGACTTTGGAGCACAACAACCAGAATTGGTCGATCAACGAACAACAGATCTTACGATCCTGATCAGGGATTTGCGCTACGTCTCTTCCTTAACTTTCACGTCGGAATTAGCGAGTCCCTTCGAAACATTGTCGTCCTTCGCGTGGGCCAAGACGGTCAGCGAGTCTTTCACTGCATGATAGATGATGTTCTTGATCTGCAGTTTGTCTTCGTGATTTGTGTGGGTATCAGACAATGCTCGGAATTCCTGAGTCAGGTGGAAGCAGTGCGAGACATTTTCCGGAGACACAAAGTCTTCTGCTACCTTGATGCAATTATGCAGATTGCGCACCTGATGCGGGGCACCAGCTGGAACGAACACTGCATCTCCCAAGCACTGCACTATGGCGTATCTGAAATTAGAAAGTTCAGGTGTTAATCATCACTACTTAAGTTGAAATTTGAAATTTTTTATTATATTTAAAAAAGCCTAATACTTTTTTATTGCACACAATGAAAAAGAATTATGGAAGCTATGATTTTTAGATCCTTACCCCTCAACACCGTAGTCACGGTACAATCGTTCTCTGAGTGGTCCATCGAGATAGAAACTCTGATCGTGAATAGGATCATGATAAGGTTCCAGGCGCGCTCCCCGCTCCAATGCAACTGCGTTCAAGAGATCTCTGATTTTATCCGCATCACGCGCAGCGTAAATATGCCACAATGCACCTGGTGCTTCTCCCCGTTCACGAACCCGACGACGAGTTAGAATATCACAGCCTGCTTCGTCTACCGCTCTTAGTGCCTCTGTAATCACAAGATTACAACGGTCAGAGTCAAATAATGTGTAAAATTATTGAATAATTAACAAGGTCGCTACAGAAGTACGGCTTAAAAATTCCATGACTTTTTCAGGTTTTCTAGGTCTACTTTTACTTAAATTCAGTCAATTCTATTCAATTTCAACATATTCTGCTGATCGCAGACTAATTCACAAACAATTTCTTGTAAAATTATGAATCAATATAAATGTAAAGGACTTTTCAATAATTACAGGCTTCACAGCAAAAAATTATCTTGAAAGAGGGGAAACAGAGTGATTTTTCATGAAAATAGGGGGAACAATAGGAGAAAATAAATTCATTAAATTCCTTAGATTTAAAGTTGAAATCTATTGTATTATCAAAAACAAAATTTCAACCAAAAATGACTTTTTGCCAATAGAGACGAATTTGAAAGAAAAGAGTTGAGTTTTCAAGATATAGTCAACGGTTTTAGAAAACCGTTGACTTTGAAACATTTTTAACCAAATAGTTAAATTTTCAACCAAGAAAGATGACTTTTACCAAAAAGATGAATTCGTAACGAAAAATATAATAGTTGATATTAAAAAAAAAATTGTACTTCTAAACAAAAAAAGACAGCATAACTAAACCTAAAACGACGAATTTTCAACAAAATACTTGAATCATTAATCAAAACAAGATTAATTTTTAGTCAAACAATTGCATTTTTAACCAAACACGATAAATTTTCAACAAAAGAGTTGAGATATTAAGCTAAAAAGTCGAATTTTTTTAGAAAACAAAATAATGGAATTTTCAACACAACAAGATGAATTTTTAATACAAATGGAGGAATGTTGAATAAACCAGTTGAATTTTCGAGTAAACAAGATTACTTTTTAATGAAATAGTGACATTTTCAACAAAACAGTTGCTTATTCAACCAAGAAATATGACTTTTCTACCAAGATAAATGAATTTTCAATCCAAAAAGACGAATTTTCTAGATCAAGAATGATTATTTTTTAAAAAATAGTGGAACTTTCTAAAAATAATTAAATTTACAACCAAATTTCCAACCAAAATTATGAATTCCCAGGTCTTCCAGGTCGTGTAGCAAACCTGAATAATAATAATAATAAAAACAATACAAAGTAGAAATGATATATACCTTTAATATGCTCGTCGTTGTCACCATCCTTAGGAATTCCCACGTACACCATCACGTTGACAGCGTCCGAAATATCCAAATGAAGGTTCGTTGTCCCTTTGTTTGGATGTAGGGCAGAACCGTATGCGTTGTACATCTTCGGTCCAAGGTCAGGCCTCACAAAGCAGTCAGGAAGTCGGCTCGCAAGATTCAATCTTCCTGTGCGGTGAGTGTACTCGGAGAGGGGTAAAGCTTTCATCAAATCGGCGTACCTAGAAGGCAACAGTTCAGCAAAATCTTCGCCGGGAGGCCAGTCCTTAAGTTTCAAGAGCATTGGTTGTCCCCTTTCATCCTTTAATCTCTTCGCGAAAGTTTCAAATCCTTCCCAAAACTTGCGCATTGGTTGATTTGGTACCAAATTTCCGGTCATACAGTTCACGAGATCGTTCTTCTCGTCGCCGAAATCCCTGCCAAAGGAGTCAGGATGCCAGAGGTCTTTGTCGAGGGCCTTGGAAACGTCAGAAACGATCACGGGTTGTCCTCGCTTCCACTGATCTTGGAATATCCTATAGTTGTTGGGGTTATTTGGATCGTTTAATCGCAGGAGTTTCCCATCACAAAGCCACGAATGCGGCACGTCGGGATAAAGGCTCTTGCTCTCGGTCAAGGTCATAATTCTAATAGGTAAGGGTTCTCGTCCCCGCTGTGTCCACTTGTATCTGCGCACAAAGTGTTTCAACTCGCGCGGTTTTTCATCGGTGTCAAGACCGCTCTCTTTTCCTTTCTTAACGCTGTGCTCTATGACGCTGGAAATCACCTCATCCAAGGTGTCCATCTTCGACTTTTTGCTGCTTTTCGAGACGTTGTTCGGTGTTGCGTTCTTATCTGGGGTGTTGTTCGAATTGCTCGTGTTGTTCGTAGGAGAATTCGACCTCGAACCACTACTTCCGTTGGATTTGTTAGCCGGTCTAATTAGCAGTTCGCGCAAGGTTGAATAGTTTCCTTCGCCATCTGCCTCTGAATCTGAGCTGGATCCACTGTCGTTTTTACCTTCATTTGAGAGGGCAACGTCCGCAAGCCAATTTAAGGGCGAATTCTTGTCCTCTCCATTAGTTTTACTCTCCGAAGATCCGTTTGACTCGACCTTCTTTGCTTCTTTGGGTTCTTGCTTGATGTTGCCGTTCATGACAGCTAGAGAATCACCTTTGATCAAGTTTCTAAGTACATCGTTAGGACTGGATGGAGTGACGAGAGAGCAGTTGCAGTATTGAGGAATACCCCATTCATTCCGACACTCGTGGAGACGTTGACCTACTTGCAGGAGACTATCGCCAGCAATTATCTGCGTAAGCATTAACCTCGCGGGCTCGTGGACTTGTCTATTCGTGCAGAGTAACCACGAAAAATCATCTCGGTCTTTCCCACTTTCGCCCCAGATCTTAATGGTTCCGTTCTTGCGACCCTAAAATAATTAAATTATTAGCTCTTGCCTTATTTTATATTCATGATTAATAATTTTAAGGGAAGGCAAGATTCAGTGTTAAAAAGCTCGTGATATTTACTATCATTGGTAATCAAAAACTTTTGTTTCATCATGTGTGAACATCTAAATCAGTCAGCCTTTTGTAGAGAAAGAGGCATAAAAAAATATATCACCTTGTAACAGTCGATGCAGACGACAAAGCCACACTTCCCACAAGCCCAGTGATAGTTGAACAAGGTGGTCTCGCAGACATCGCACATCTCACGAACTCCTTGCACGACTCGCTTCCAGGCAACAGTTCCGTCTACAACCCCCGAACTCGCTGTCAAGAGCAATTCATAATAGGAACACAAAAGCGTTAAATCATGCGAACCAAAAGTAAAAATAAGGCGTTTCATGCAATTCAAATTTGAGCATTTTAATGATTGAACGGAATACAAATTTTATGATCAAAGAAATGACTTCAAAAATGCTTCTTTTCGAAGTTCTATTCCAGAAAGTTAAAATTATGAAATGAAATAATTAATAATAATGAAGACAAACGTGTTAAAATGCAATGAGAAATAATGAATCGCTGATCGAATAATTCAAGTTGTTAAGTAATGCCATATCAATTACAGTTGGCCACACCTTAGAAAAATAAAGGGAATATACCTTCAACCATATGTTCCTTGAGTGCATCTTTTTCCTGATGAAGCAAATCACAAAACTGATCCCCCACTTGACACAGAAGGCGATGCGCCATTTCCAAATCTAGGTCTTCTCTCTCTCCTTTCTCTTTATCCTTCTCGTTCTTTTCAGACTTTTCTTCCTTGTTTTCAACGTTTTTTTCGGATGACCAGAGCCACAGGTCTTCCTGTAAAATAAGTTTACTGTGCTATCTCATTCAAGTCTTAAATTCTTAGCTCAATGAGAAATTGACATTCGGATAGCGAATGATATATGCAACAATTCAGTGTTAAAAAGCTCGTGATATTTACTATCATTGATAATCAAAAACTTTTTCTTCATCATGTGTGAGCATATTGTTTATGTGTGACATATCATTTATTTAAAAACGTATCTTTCTACAGTAGGGTGGCCGTTTTAATCCAGGAAAAAAATTCCCATCTCTTAATATAAATCATTTTCATTTGCCAATTGAAATTAATCCTCCCTTTCAACTCACAAAAAAAATGTTAAAAAGAAAAAATTGGCTTCTTCTAATTCAGAAAAACAGTTAATAACTTCCAGCTCAATAAAACTGTTAACAATGAAAAACAACCTCTTACAATTGAAAAAAATAACTAAAATAAAACATTCTTCCCGTAACTCAATAACAATTTTAAGAAGAAAAAGTTGCCCAATATTTGAATAAGTTTTGAAACTGAATAAAAGCCTTTTATTATGAACCTTATTAATTTTAAATTATTTTTTAATTGAAAATAGTTTATAGAATGTCAATTAGATGTTAAAATCTTTAAATTGTTTAATTTTGAAACGATTCAGAATAATCTTGTAAACTAATCATCATTGAAAAGTTAATAATTAGACTTATTTTAGATTGTATTACATCATGTGATATGAAATTTGCGACATTTCAAGTGCCTGGATAGATTTTTCTTCTAAGACTTAGTCAAATTCACGGTCACAAAATAAAATCACTCATTTCCCGGGGTTTAAAAATTGCCTGCCCAGCGACCACCCTGTACAATGACTTTAAAAACTTTTAAGTGCGAGATAATGATATGCAATAACGAAACTTACATCTGAAGCATCTTTGTGAGGATCGCTAAATCCCGCGATAGCTAGTTGTCCATTTTTCGTGTAGCGTAATTTGCGAAACGCGTAGAACCTGCAGAAGATATTCTGGTACAGATTCTTGGATTTTTGGTGCGGAGTCATTCTGCACTCACGACACTTGGCCAATTTCGGGGCAACATCGCAACAATTCGCATCTTGCAACCAACTTTCCCCGGTTTTTTTTAGCTGTGAGATTGAAGGCTTCCGAAAGGGATCACCCTTGCCGCTTCCTCCACCGCCACCTGGTCCACTACCGCCACCACCCGTGCTATCGTCCCTGCGTTCCTTTTTTGAACGAGGTTGCTGTTCTTCGCCTACGTCACTGCCCTTCGAGGTCTTTGGTCGCCTACCTCGTTTCCTCGGTTCCTTGTTGGCACCTGGGGAACAAAAAGACCAAATTTTGAGAATACTGTTAAGTACGTAGTGCTTCGTGCAAAAAGCTTTGATAAACTTTCAGTGTTAAAAAGCTCGTGTATAACATTCATGGTTAATCAAGAACTCTGGTGATCATCATTTTGCGTGTTCAGAAAATGAATGAGGTAAAAACGTACGATAGTGGAACGCGAAGCACTTACCCTGCAAGTGAATGGTTAGTTCACCTGACGGGAAGTCCATTTACAACAAGCTACGTCAACTAACCGTTTCCCGAGGAATTGTTGGAATTGGCAGTGGCATGTCGCCCTCTTGCGGCAGGTTGCACAGAGCCTAATTGTTCGCTGGTGTCGCTAACCGAGCCAGCCTCACTCTCGTTACTGGATTCGCTTCCCACACCAGCAGCACCTGCTGCCACCTTCTCGTCTTTTCTCCTCCGATGATCCTCTGCAACCGTTTGCTGTCTCCGAGCGGCTCCCTTCTTTCGTTTTACCTACCACAGGGCACAGATTAATAAGTAGTCAGGAAGTTCATGCTCTTGTCGCAGCTACTTGCTCAGCCTACTCAGCTACGACCACTACGGATTTAACGATGCAGTAATTGCTGTACTGTTCAGATCTGAACTATATTTCTACATGTAACACACGTCTAATAATCTTCAAAGTTACATGCAAAGTCAGTATCATGATAATTAACTGTTCTCATTACCACTACTTCTATCTACTAATTTTATAATTACTACTAAGGGCGTCAACTCAAATCCTGGAAACAGATTTTCTGACAATTCGAGGTTTTTTTATAGGTATCTCAAGTTTTTTCCAGTTATCATTTTTCATAGTACCGCTCCATTCAAATATTTGGCATTTTTTAAACAATCGAGTCGGAATATGCATAGTTTTGCGAGTTTATTATAAATAATATGTTTACAGTTTCTTGGGATTAAATTAATATGTTTAATTTAGAAAGCTTTCACAAATTATATCACTGATATATTTAGGTAAAATTAATGTGGATACTGTATTCAATTTAATCTAAACCGCTTTATATTTATAACTCTTCAAGTAAAAATATTGCATTTTCAACTGAAAAGATTAATTTTCTACCAAAAAATACGATTTTTTTAAACAAAATACATGAATTTTGAATTAAAAAATATATGTCGTCAACCAAAAATTAAATAGTTACATTTTCAGTTAAAGCATTAATTATCAACTAAAATGATCAATTTTAACTAGAATAATTGAATTTTCAACCTTGAAGATTAATTTCTACCAAATACCATGAATTTACACCTAAATTTTTAGTTAAAAAACTTAACAATAGATAAATTTTCAATTGAAATAATGAATCTTTATCCCCCAAAAAAATTAATTTTTAACAAAAGAGTTGAACTTCCAACAGAGAAATTAATTTTTCATTCCAAAAAAGATTAATTGTGAACGAAAAACGTAGTAGTTGATATTCCAACCAACCAAGTTGCAATCAAACTGTTGAATTTTCAAGCAAACATTAATTTTTAACCAAGAAGATTAATTTTCTATTTTAAAAAAAAGAAGGAAATTTCAACAAAATAGATCAATTTTCAACTAAAATGATCACTTTTCATCCAAAAAGAGAATATTTATATTTCCAGTAAAACTAATTAATTTTAAACAACAAAAACCACAAATTTTCAACAAAATAGTTAAATACAGTAATATAAAGCTACTTTTACAAATTAAGAATCTTTGTTATTCAATTTTATATTGTAATTAAAAAAAAAATAAGCAAGTCCTCGAAAAAAGCCCTGACATTTCCCGGTTTTCCCAGGTATATAAAGATTCCCTGACACTTCCAGGTTTTCCAGACAGTGTAGACACCCTGAGTACTACTTTTGTTTTGTATCTGGTAATAGAAGAAATTGTACTTTATAAGAGTCTATGCCAGTTTTAAAAATATTTTACTATGTTTACTACCTAACTACTATTTTCTAAAACCTCTACATATGTTAATCAAGCGTTTAAATTTGAAACTGAATCAACTATATCGTCAAGCATTTAAAGCAGGAAAGCATTAAAATTAATAAGCAGTATTTACTATATAATGTCTTGGAAGTTAAAAGTTCAAAAGAATACTTTTATTACTACAGAAAAATTGTTTAAATTGTTAGTGAATCAATTTTTTTTTAAGTTCCTCTTTTTTTCGGAGTGCACGAAACTAATTTTGTATTTCAAACCTTTCAATTTGTCGCAAGTTGTATGTACTGTGCTCCGATTTAGGATAGCGATTTGTATTACGTAGGAATATACTAAAACGAATAGACGCCCTAGTCACCTACTGTAACAGTATAAGTTCTAAAAACATCTGCTCGTAAAACGAAATATAATCGATATTGGGTAATTTCTTACAAAAAAGAACGTAAAGACGTAATGATAGATAAAATCCACGTTCGACAACAACTTTCCAACACGTGTAAAGTATTCATGATTAACGTATTTCGTAATATCCAATCTACTTTTAATCTCGTAAAGATTACGTTTCTCAAACTCTTAAAAAGGAACATCTTAGAAATTGCGTCTCTTTAATGTCGGTTGAAGGACAAAGGACGCGTACCACGACGTGCTCCAAAATGAAATTCTTTGTAGAAACTCATAGTGAGAATAATTTTTACTCCAAAAAACGAACAAAAATAAACCTTCAATTGGTGCAGTTTGCTTATAAACATCAGCAGTCGACGAAAAAACGAAGAAAATGCCGAATTGTTCAATTTGAGGTTAGTTTCTAAATAGGAACACTTCCCACATGCATATACGTTTGAAAATTACCATTTCAAATGAAAACATCATCTTTGTGTGACACTCTTCCGAAGAATTCACGACACAAATAACTCAATCGAAATATTTCACGACAGAAATTGAAACAATACACTAGAATAAAACGTTAACGACTCTAGGCAACGCCAAATCCGCCATTAGACGATTTCCGATTTGCACGAATGCGGTGGATGCGCGCGACGTTGCGATGATTCATTTCAATGTTGGAGGGAAATTCAAACACCGAAACTTACTTGTAGCCGAAAAACAGAGCAATTAATAGAAAATAATAAGTTTGATGAAAAATAAAATTACAATCAATATATCATTTAATATTTTCTGAACAGATTAATATATATTAACTGTCTTATACCAAAATGGATACTAAAAATTCGTAACTTTGTATTCATCCAAAAATTTAATTAAACAATTGAAAAAGTAACTTTTCTTTTCTTTTAGAATGACTTGTTTTTTTTGTTTGTTTTAAATTAAAAAATATATTATTAAGTAAAGCAATCGTATGTATACAATGCATTTTTTAATTACCTGAAATACTTAATATTTTTTAATTGATTTTGCATTTCGCGAGCTTAATCTGCTTTAAATATAGTTCCGGAAAAATTGGAACAATTATAATATATGAGTAGTTCAAAAATGAGTGCGTACCTACCCCTTAGGAATATAATTTTTATCACAGGGTTGTTGCAGAAGCCGAATTTCGAAATTCCAGGACATTTTCAGGTGTTTGGGGTCGACTTTTGACAAATTTCCACGACGACTTTTACAAAAATTTTATGTACAATTTGAAATCAACTCAATTGCTACGCATTGTTACAACAAGAAAAAAACCGTCCAATTAAGATGTTTTCGAAAAATTGGAATAGCTAAAATATTATTAAAATATCTTATATAATTTTTTCTCTAGCTTAGACTTTTTTTAAAATCATTATTAATAATATTTAAATAAATTTTAGTAATATTTAGAAAAGTATTGTAGCTTTGACTTCTTTTCAATTATGTGGTGAGTACAATCAATATTCGAAATATTGCGACTTTTCCGCATCAAATTCGACCCTAGGGTAGAATCTGGGAAAAAATTCTAAAAATATCTTAATTGAGCAAAAAATAGTCAATATGCTAACTTTAAAAGTCTTTTCGACTGTTACTTCATTCTAAACAAAGTTTTTCAATATAGTCAAAAAATGATGGATATAATAATAAAAAATGTAATTTGATCAATTCTTATTAATCTGAATTGGTAAAATAAGCAGAAAAGTACTAAGATAATTATTAAAACTTTTTTAAAAGATGACAATAAAAACGACCAGGCTTTTTTCGAAATTCCAGGCCTTTTCCAGGTTCTGTAGCAACCCTTGTATCATATTATTTTTACCTTTCATCAATATTTTAGTTTTTCACATCATATTTGATGCACATGGAAAATGTAGCATATTTGCTATTTCTACAAGTAACACGAAAAATATTAGACCAAAACGTTAAAATACACAAATCATGCTTCAAAAATTACCAAAAATTCCACAGCCGTTGTGAGATCATAGTCATACAACTTGAAATAAAGGCGCTTCTATTTTTATTAGCTGTACCGAACATTAAATTGCTTTCTACTTCTCTTGGCACAAGAAACTTCAGGAATACGATAATATGACTGAATTCTTATATTTATACTTAATAAATAATAAACACCCTCTTTTTGATTTGCTATTTCAAGACCTTTGAAATAGGTCGAAAATTGGATTTAAAAAAATATGACTGAAATTATTCTGACTCATGAATTTTTTTTTAATTAAAACCTCCCTTCCAAGTTGTAAAATGATGAAAATTACGTGCAATTCTTATTTCGATAACGGAAAATACCATGCAATCATTGAAAATCTATTTTAACTTCTGAACGCACGTGCAGAAGCTTTTTGACAGAAGTGTGGATTGAAATTGAACAACTGAGGCTCTGGATGATTAAAATTGGCATTATTTAATATAAAATAACTAGATCACAGCTTCCTTTCTCTAAATTTTCAAAATGTGGAATAAAGAAAGACTTCTCATTGCAATTGGCAATCATTCAAATGCAATCAATTACATTACAAAGTTTTTAATGAAGTATAAACTTTCTTGTTATCTCTTCACCTAAAGCCTCAGTTGCTCTCTCTAATTTGTGCAGATAGATACCTTGGGTGGTTTTCTCTTAGGCGGCGACTTCCTCTCGGGGTCGCTGCTGGAAGAGTCTTCTTGTAAACTTTTTGTGTCGGTGACGTGTCCGTTTACGGCTTCTTTATTGGCAGGCTTTCGTCCGCTTTTCCCTGTGACTTTAGTTTTATTTATACTGTTCACTGCCATACTTCCAATATTATGAATAGAGTTAACAGCACTGGGTACACTAGTGGACGTGGTTTCTCGTTCTTTATTATTCAGTGGCTGTGAAGGTGCTTGAGCAATATTAAGTGGCAGCGTTACACAGGACCCACTGCCGACGACACCGGTGGTATCTTCGGTTCCATCTTCCCCAGAGTGCCTCTGGAGCCATGCCTTTTTCAACTTATGTACGGGATACTTTGTATTACTAGGAGGTCTAGGTGCTGGACTATTCGACTTTTCACTGTCGACGGTGGAGTTTGCCTTGGCGGGCGTACCGGGTGCACTTGGAGGCGCTGGGCTCGGTGCTGCTGATGGTGCAGGGCTAGGTATAGGGGCAGGACTCGGGGCTGAACTAGGTGTGGGATTTTGGGAGCTCACACTTCCGGTGCTGGCGGGTCTGACTGATCCGTCCCCACTGGCTGTTCTAGGTGCCGGACTTATGGAAGTTACCGTTCGCTCGAGTCCCTAAACATAAATGAATGATATTGATTAATAATTGCGATACAATTTGCCAAGGTACAAATTTATGTTACAAGAGAGATAATTGCACATACCTGTGACTGATTATTGGGTTGCACGAGAAGCGCAGTATTAACAACTGTGGTAATGGACGTTGCCGCAGAGGCAATGAGAGGACTAGGTTCGCTGACCCTGGACAGAACGGGTGGACCCACACACTGCAAGGATAAGGGTTGCGGTTCTTCGATTCGACGTTTCTTGCAGATTTCGAGCGATACCGGTTGCCCGCTGCCATCATCCGAAGGCGTCGGTGCTTTTCTCTTCGGCGAGCTCGTCCGCTCCACTCCCAGGTCGAGTGGTTGAGTTTGGAAGGCCGCAGACATTGGTTGCTGAGGTGCAATGGGCTGTCCAGGCGTTTGATGCGCACTGGTGTGATGAGCGGGATGAACAACCGACCTGGACAAGGGAGCCGAGGCAGAGGTTGGTGGAGAGGTGTGAAGAGGTGGTGGTAACTTAGAGGCCGATACTGAGCCGGAGAAACCTCTTGAGTCATAAACGGACCTACTACTGTGAGCTGGTGGTGGGAGAGGTGGAGGTGGTGCCCCGTGGTGGTGAGGTACTTGTTGGTAAGGCGAGGTTCCGGCTTTCGAAGTCAGCGGCAAAGGCCCCGGCACCGTGCCAGTATCTGACGCTCTGCACACCGGTGTGCCAGTCATGATGCCGGAATTAGGTTTCCCATAAATATGCGAAGGTGCTGGACTGCTGACTTTTGGTTTGGAACCTGCTGGCGCCGCATAGTGAGTAGTCGACGATGCCGTTGGTTGATGAGGATAAGAGTACGAAGGCTTAGCTCCATACTGCATCCCGGGTTCTGGACCAGGCCTACTGAGATACCTCGGTTCCGGAGGAGGATTATGAGGAGGTTGATGCTGATGTTGCGCGTGAGGTGACTGTCGATTGTGTGGATGTGCCGTGTGACCATGTGGCGAGGGTAACTGTGTAGTCGAGCCTGGTCTGTGATGACTCTGGGGCATGTTTTTCGCCTGCATGCTCTCCATGTGGTGGTGATGATGGTGCGGACTCTGTGTCGGACTTCTGTATTCATAGCCAGATGGCTTGTGTTGTGGAGTCACTGGTTGGACATTAAGGTAGGACATCATCTTCGGACTGGGCGAGTGCTGCTGGGGTGTGGGTGCCTTCGGAAGTTCTCGCCCCTCATTTTTAACAATAACGGAACTTTTGTGGTCCGATAACAACTGTGGTGGATTTGGCAGAACCTCCCTGCCGTGGTGGTCCCTTTCGTGACTGCCCGAAAGACTAGCACTCTTTCCAGGCATAGATTTGTGGGATTGATGCTCATTCTTGACTTTGATCTCGTGCATATACGTCTGTGGTTGGTATGCCGAATAACCAAAAAGACTAACGTTTGGCTCCGCCTTCGGTAACACACTGTGAGGAGGACCCACAACTTGAGGTTTTTCGTGGAGACTCGCCACCGAGAGCGACGATTTCGACGTTCTCGAATGTGCAGGCGGAGGGTACTCTACTTTTACAGGTACACTTGACGGTCGGGATACCTATAAAATTTAAATTACGTTAGAATTCAATATAGATAAATAAGATACTTTTTTAACAATCGAGTGTCTAACTCTAGACTCTAGGTGCTTGCATTATATTTAAAGACAAAAACTACCTGTTGGGCGGTAGGTTGTCCAGTGGCTGCGTAGTACGTGGCTCGCTGATGGGCAGCAGCATGATCTCTGACTTCTGCTTGCCTGTGCAATCGTTCCGCAACTGCTAAGTGTTCCCGTTCCCGGTGTTCGCGCTCTCTGACAGCTGCATCTCTTTCGCGTTCTCTAGCTTCTCGTTCCTCTCGTTCCCGCTGTTGTTGTTGTGCAACCGTTACTGGGTGCGCAGACACCGCGCCAGGATGATGGTGACCATGAGGAGCTAATCCCCCGTGTGGTGTGCCATGGGTCCGACTCCCCGAAAGTGGTAAAGGAATAAAGTTATTCCACGCCATCGAAGATGATTGCATATTTCTCTGTGGAGCATAAGACACCTACTTCAATCAATACTGCCTTCGTATTACTACATACACCAAGTCATAATTCCAATTCTACGCTTGCCTCTCCTAATTTATTCAACAGTCTCATAACTGAAGGAAATAACAATTTTCGCCTCACTTGATAGTATGTTCATGAAAAAAAAACAAGTTTTCCCAGACATCTCAATTAATCATGTTTACTAAGACCTGTTTTCAATGCAATGTACGAACGATGCCTGTTATTTGCATGCATGATCTGTGTGATTTACGTGACATAAACTGCATGAGCTACCAGGTTATTACCAATGAACTCGAGAAATCTATTCTGAAACGCAGTTTAATATAGCAGAAAACAATCGATTAATATGTAGGCAAGCTGTACAATTACATATTTGACAGACAGCATTGGATGGTAAAAGGTATGGTCAATTCATGATAGGAAATATTACACGGTAGACAGAAAATTCGACTTGGTCGGTGCCAAGCGCGCAATGTCCGTCTCCACTTAGCAGACCTCCGGCAAGAACGAGAATCTAATTATAGTCTCTGGGGAGAAGATTAATATGCTAATCACAGCATGAGTAGATATCAACCCACATTGCATTCACATGCTCTCCTAGTCACTTGTACTTCTCCCTACAAAACGTGATTCTACTTCCGCCAATATTGCACAAAATCTTTTTCATAAAACGACCTTGATATTTTTTACTGGAGGAAATACTTATTTTAAAATCAAAATTCAAGTTGTAATCAACAATACACAAAAGAAAAGAGACCAATTTCAAGCTAGAGGCTTTAATCTCAATTAGGACAGAGGTCAAAGTCCCGTTTGAATTGAGGATGATAGAGAAGAAATTCGCCCAAGGAAAAGTGACATTTGGATTCGGAAAGCAATCACTCGATAACCCGGCTTGGATAGCAAGGTGTCACCCTCAACACCGAGCAAGACAGAGTCATTGGCCTTTTCCCCTCATTCTATCGTGAGTTCCTCTGTGTCTCCTTTCGTGTCAATCTCGCGAATTTCACCCTTCAGTCACGAACGCAAGGCAGTGAAGCATTCATTATTTCGCAGAGTTGCTGTTACCCGCACAAAAAGAAGGAATTATTCAAGGGTGGCTGCCTAAAAGAAGAATAAAAAACGCGTTCGCAGAAAACCATTACAGTCTACAAACTTTTGTTTGCTTTCTAAACTTCAGTTCCCTCTTTCCCTTATTTTCGACTACACTTTATTTATTTTTCCTCGATATTGCTATAAAGGGCAATTGAAGTGCTCTTCGATAAATTACGAATTTAATAATATTGGTAATGGATTGACTTTATGGTTAGTCAAATGTAATCGAAATCTGAAGCCAGTTCCTTCACTTCATTCACAATATCAAAGTAAAAAATAATTCAACATTATCTGACTGATAAATGGTCGATATTTACCTACAGTACTTTCTATTTTCACACGGTCAACAAGATTGGAATTAATCATAGAGACGTAAATTGAGTCCATTATGCAAAAAGACTACGTAATTTTGTGCACGATGAGGAATATTTCAGTCGAGATTCATTGTTCTCTTGCATCTAGATTCTAGAAGACATTAAACAATGATTTAATTGTTTTTCCATCGATTCTGGTAAACTCTGATAAAGCAGATTGAACGTGCATTAATCATTCTTGCGATCTCCACATAATCATTTTTAGATAGATATCTCAATGAATCATGTGCTTGTATAGGTTGTACATAATTATCATAAACGCCCACTGCATCGTTAAATAACCAGAGTAAAAGATAGTGTTCTTTAATTGATAACTGTGACCTGTGAGACATTCGAACTAAAATCAAATATAAATGACAATACTATATTACGATTTCACTAGACACTGGACACTCTGGACAGTAAAGCATTTTTTGACATTAATTTATATTTCCCTATCATTCACTCTTCGTTTCGATAAATAACCTCTCTTATTTCTAAATCTTATCTCGAAATTGCAAAGAGTAGTGAAAATTATTCCGAATATGAATTGCTTGTTGTTTTTCCTCGATGAGGAAAAAGGTTACGAGAAATCGATGTGTCTCGTAGTACGCAGAATCTCAAATTGTACAGTGTCGTCTCATGAATTTTATCTTATCACTCGAGTCCAAACAAGCAGAGTATTAATTCCATGGGGCAAACAGATAAGAGAAGATAACGGGCGATAGAAAGACAATGCGAATGAAGACATTCATTTTCATAAACATATACTTTATCTGTATACATTTAAGAAACGAGGAGTTGAATTATTATTCGCTCTCTTGTACTACTTCCAGACATTATTATTGCACTTTACACACCGAAAGTATTTCAAAATTATGATAACAAATTCCAGTAGACCTACATTGTGTGGTCTTATCAAATGTAAACTTTCCTCCATTTATGAATATACTAACTCTAACTGCCTGTTCTCTGCAAATATTTGCTTCAAATTAATACTTATCTGGAGTAAACAACCTTTTGGATTTTATTGAAATTTACTACTAAAAAGAATATTTAGGCCTAAACAAACTGGCTTTACAATGGAAAGGGCAGATTATATTTATACACAAACGAAGTTGCTATTTTGAACTTTCAATCTATAATTATTCAATTTTGATCGTTTTCAATTCAATTTTTTTATTGAAACATTAAGCTGTACAATTATTAATGATTTCAATTTGAGACAGTACGATTTGAAATATCTTGACAAATATTTCATATTTCTCCAGAGCATATAAATTGAAAAAGATATCGATATTGCGTGAGAGAGAAATGCAGACTTTAAAAAAGATGAGATGAAACAAGTTATTAAAGGTAGGAAATTGGATTTTATCTTGTGGGCAATCTCAGCAAGACAAGGGATTACGTTTTTCCGGTTTAACTCAAACCAAACTCCACCGAGGGTCTGCGTATTAAATCTTTTGTTACTTTTTCGAGTTTCAGCATCGCTTCAGGTAGCAGAAAGAAACTGGATGGAGGATGCTGACGAAGCGATGAGAAACACGACTCCTATGGAAACAACGAGTCAGCAAAGAGGGAAATGCTGACCTTTTGCAAACTGAGAATTTCCTACTCCTGCAGGATATATTCTCAGCTAGCGGAATTTCATCCCAGGAACTGGCTTAACTCACTTACACAATTCCAGTTCCCATTTACAGAGAAAATAATGAAATAATCGCAACTTTTTTCAAATCTCATTTTCCGCAAGTTGAAATATGTCGTGGGAAATGCTACTCAATTTGATTTAATTCATCTGCACAAAAAGACCGGTTTGAAACTACTGAATACCGCAATCAAACCGGTTTGTCCTGTTCTTTGAGGAGAAACAAAGTATCAACTTAATAGCCTATTAGATGTGATTGAGATTGATGAGTATTGTTGCAACTGAAGCTTAACGATTTAAATTTCTATGACTATGTAATACCAAAAATCAACATACTCTTTTAATGGACACATATTCCCAAGAAGATTCAATGTGGATTGAGTCTATAAAGATGGATAAAGAAGTGACTGAATAGGTGGATTGGATGCTTGGATAAGAGTTCTGGGAAGTAAGTATTCATTATACCGGCTCCATCAACAGTTCTCGTCCAATTAATCTCGGTATCAAAGCTTTCCAACTGTGCGATTTCACATGTCGATAGCAATCTTCGGACGAAGCGGAAAATGAGGACACAAATAGACTTGCTGACAACTTTTACAATGTAATAGTTTAGGAATGATGTAAAATTTACATCATTCCTAAACTTTAAAACCCACTAAATCACAAGATCATAATTAATAATATAATAAAATCAAACAACAATCCATAAAATTGTAATTTAGGAAACTTGTAACTGTACAATGGGAAGAAACTCGAAAATATGCTAGGTCACGCTTTACAACTGTGCAGACATATGTTTCAGTTTAAAATTTATGAGCACTCTCCACATCTAAATTTAGAAACTCTTCGAATAAATTGGAAAAACGTTTGCTCCTTGGCTCTAGCATTCGAATGGTTCGAAACCATTTTGAATGAATAATCTCTTTATGAGATCTTAGACGAGAGATTCTCGGGTAGCATACCTATTTTCTCTGCTTTGTGTCTCTGACTTGGCAACATATCAGGTCACCTCATTTACGTGTGACCCTAGTCCCACCACAGCAGCTGCCTTCCAACTAAGAACCTTTTCTCCGTAATATTAGCATTAACTTTCCGCTATTTAAAAATTGTCCAAACAATATTGGAAAACTTTAAACGGAGTCTTATCTATTACACTTTATTATTTTAAATACACGTTCTAGTTTGAGTTTAGAATCAGCTCCATTGTCTGCGAAAGAATGCGTTTCCCAAGTGCCAGTAATTGCTTTCAAGATTGGCAACATGAGTATCAAGATACGTGCGAGTTTATCGCCTTTGAAAGCGATCCTAAGATTTGTAACGGAAATATTTTACAATTAAAAAGCTTTAATAGCATAAGGTTTAATTAATGCTCAAATTTCAAGAAAAGTGGAAAAGTTATAATTGTATATGCCTGAGATAACTAATGACATGGCGGTAAAACCCTGCCTTTATTATTCTTATATGAATGTAAACTCGTAAAGGATGGTCGTTTCTAAAAGCCCATCGATCCATCCTCTTTAAAATACAATTCAGGGCCAGACCTGAGCTCAGACATCCGCTTTCAAACGATTCAAAAGAATCTGGTCCCTCAGGCCTGGCAATACAGATAGAATATACCTGTGTCCTTTCCAAGACAATATGGCAATATAAACACGTGGAAAAGTTTTATGGCTTGGATTTAGTAAGTACTTAATTGTTAACCTAAACTTAAGGTCCAAGGATTAAGCTTAATTACGAAACCATTCTCGGTAACAATAAATCCGAAATTAAATTTGAGAAACAAAATGAAAAACTTAAATTTGACCTTGAAATCATTTTACTTTGCAAATTCTCTGTCAGCAGGATAAAGTATTATTTAAATGATCTCTAAACATTTAAAGTGCAAGCTTTTATCATGCTGAAGAGACACGTAAAATGTGAAGTAAGTATCGAGAATTACGGTGATACAACCATACATATATAAAGAACGACTGCATAAAAGGAACGTCCCTGAAGAGACGCGCTAACAGCAAAGTCCTCGCAAAATTGCAAACTTTTCAGGGATTTCCACAGTCTCTTTTTCTCGAGAACTGGGAAACTTGTGGATTACCTCAAAGTCGTTCAAGACTTCTTTTAGAGAGACAGAAACACACTCGCAACCCAACATCGTAAATACTTTGCTGAAAGCACGTACTGAATGATAATAAAAGTGGCGCATTGCCAGCGGTTTGGTTCAACTTTTTTCACAGCCTGAAAGGATTGTTTCCAGACTTGTACAACTCTGTATAAAGTGCAAAAGCGTAAAATCAGGTGTGAAGAAGTTTTTCGACTACAACCGGAAGCAAATTTCCTCTCAAATACTGCAGTATGAAAGTAAAGGAAAACTTTATTTAAAATCCGATATGACTATCTGCATTACTTTTATTATGCAGTATTTTTAGAAAAAGGATTAAAAGTCTTGACACTGATACTTGGTAACTGAACAAAGGAAGCTCATAGTGAAAATGCCACTATATAATGGAGTTTCTTTCAAGAATGCTCTCTAAGCAATATACTCGTTGGTTAAACTTTGAAGTAACTTTAAGACTATTTAAAATTCATCGAGCAGACTTTAGTAAAGAGGTGTGTGTCACGCACACACTATTCGAGCTCACGATTGTTGCTCTCCTTATCCCATGGGCGAATGCATTCATTGTTGCGTACTTGGCACGGAGTGCATAATTAATGACCTCGCCTTGCGGAAAGGTTTGCATTGCTAATGACACTGAGAAGCCAGAGGGAAAGAGGACATATCCCGTTTCAAGACTTTGGCTACGAGTAACGAAATTTTACCATCAAAATTTTACATGAAACAGAATATTTTTTTAATGAGAATAAATTATTAGCCATCTAGGTATACAGATTCTGATCCTTTTAGAAAACAGGCAATTATATTGTATTATAAATTTACATTGAATAAACACAGTCTTCATAGGGAAAATAGTTGACATTTTAACCAAACAGTTGAATTCTCTACCAAAAAGACGAAGGGTTATTCACTGAAAAAATTACTTAAATACCGCGATAACAAGATCTTTACAAATCGGAATTAGCGATTGAGGATTTAAAACCTTTCACTGTGACATGATGGGTTTCATAAGGACATAAGATCTCTCAAAAGATCTTGTCAAGATTTCCGAAGATTTGAAGGATTGACGGAGATCTCTAGCGAGATTTGAAACTGCTTTTCGACAAAGAAGATTCCTTTTCTACCAAAAAAAGATGAATTTTCAACCAAACAACTGAACCTTCTACTAAAAAATATCAATTTTCAGCCAAACCTGGAATAGTGCTATTTTCAATTTAAAAAATACATGATCGATAATTCAATATAGTTGAACCTTCAACCAAAAAGATGAGTTACTAAACGTATGAATTTTCAACTAAAAGTATGAATCTTCAACCAAGAAATGAATGAAATGAAAAACAAAATGAAACGAATTTTTAACAAAGTAACTCAACTTTCAAAAAAGTCAAATTTTCGATAAATTAATTGAATCCTTTTCATTTTTAACCAATAAATATGACATTTCTGCCAAAAGAGGTGAATTTTAAACCAAAAACCCAACTTTACAACCAAGAAATTTTCCAGTAAAAAAAATTCCAGCCGGAAGTTGGATTTTCAACCCCAAATGACGAATTTTCAATTAAAATTATAAATCATAAACCAAGAAAATAATTTCTTATCAATTTTTAAAAAAGCCAAATTTTCAAAAAATTAGTTGAATCCTCAATCAGAAAGTATGAAATTTATATAAAAAAGGTGAATTTTCAAACAAAAAACCCAAAGTGTGAACCAAGAAAGAACGTTTGACTAAAAAGAAAAAACATTTTCAAACAATAGAATTCAAGATCGAAATTAAATCTTTCTTATCAGTGTTCAAGGTAAAAAGTCGAAGGTCTTAGAAAATATTTGACTTTTAAGCCAGAAAGCTGAATTTTCAACAAAGTAGTTGAATTAAAAAAATAATAACTTGCATCCAAATGGTCGAATTTTCAAACGAAAGAAGATATTTTTAGAAGACTGTTGAAAATTGATCAAATCTGTTAATTTTCAAACAAAAAAGATGAATTTTTAACAAAAAAAGATTGCTTTTCTACCAAGAGATGAATTTTCTACAAGAGTTGAGTTTTAAAGCTAAACTTGACTTTCTATCCTGAAAAGATGAATTTTCAACAAAAAAATTCATTTTCAACAAAGAAAGATGAGTTTTCAAATAAATAGTTGAATTTTTAACAACAACAAAAATCAAACAGTTCCATTTACAACTGAATAGTCGAACTTTCAGACAAAAGCGATGAATTTTCAACAAAATAGTTGAACTTTGAATAGAATAATTAAATTTTCAAACAAAAAATAAAGTTTTTAGCCAAAAAACATGACTTCTAAACCAAAAATAGTTAGATTTTCTTATTGGTCAGTAATTCTGCATAAACTCGAAAACTTGGATGCTCTTTGAAACGTTCACCTTTTGCAAGCTTACAAGATCGTGATCAGTTTAATCAAAATTTTTGATCAGATAAAGCATGAAATCTTGTCTAACAAGTTTTGCTTTATCCCGCTTCAAGATAATCCAAGAAAACTCATTTTCCAACAAAATCTTAAAACGAATTTACAGCTTCTCTAGTTCTCTTCCTAGCAGAAAAGGGACCTCATTGAACAAAGGGAGGATCGAGAGGAAGATAAAATTTTGTGGTAGAGGTCGATTTCTCAAAATGCGAAGGTTTCACTAAAGTAGCTAGCTGAACTCCTTTAGCAGACTAAATTGATGACGCATTGCAACTGGAGTTTTCATGCAAATTTAAATTTATATGAGATTCCAAGTTCTAAGAAAAACTAAAGAATGAAACAAGATAATAGAATAATGACCCTCGTATAAATATTTGATGGGAAAATAATTATGTGGCAGTACAGCGAGAAAAAGTACATCATTCCTTCTCGAAGATCAACACGTCTTTCTTCGTAACCATTTACCGTCACAAACGAGATATAAATACCTTGAACAGAGTTGTTTTTTGCGTTGTTATCCTCTCGGCAAAATATTTCTTTTCATCAGAAAGCAAAAACGTCACTAACTTTTTTGCGTATTTCGAGCCTCTTGGAACTCACTCGAGACTCCCACACGTCCACACTTCACTGTCTAGTCACTGAATATTTATACAATGACCTGCAAGTTACTCAAGGTCATACGTGAGGCATCCGTTCATTGAAAGTGTAAAAACACCAGGAAATAGTAAACAAGAGACACGTATGAGCGACATACCGTTATTCTTCACATGAGACTTTAGATCTCAAGGTCACCGTCAATTTTGATGATCACAGGGAAAGATACAAGTGTCGCGCGCTTACAACTGTTCCAAACGAAAGTTCGGAGCATACTGACTGAATGGACTGAACCTGAAGGATAGTTTATAGCAGGGACAGGTAGTCGGGAGAAAAGGGCCATTCCTCCTGTGACTTGGTAAATGTGTAAGGTAAGCAGTATGGAAAGGTTGCGTGTCCGGACAGGCCATAGAACCCATGGTGCTGTGAGTCGAAAATACCAATATACAAAGTTTGGAGGAAGGGTCGGTCGGTCGGTCGGTTCAGGAATAAAGGGCAGGTGGTAGAATGCATTGATTATCCCCTCCTCCCCCTAGCGAATCACAATAATCCTGGCGCCCTCGTTGGCAACTCTTCGGGACACCCCACACTATCATTTTCCCGTTCCCGTTCCCCTTCACTTTCCATTCCTTCCTTCCCTTTACACTTTTTGAATTATTCACCGAGATCCCCAGCACCTATAGCCCATACTTTCATCTTTGTGAAGAAACCTTATAAAGGGAGAGGCCTCTGCTGATATACAATATAATGTCCTCTACATTCTGCAAGACGTTCTAGACTCCCCAGAAAGTTTAATCGAATCGCCCTCCACGTCAACGACGTTCCCTGGGAGCGATTTCTCCGTGAAACTTTCCGCCCGAGTTCAGATAAGGATTCGAAAGTAACGATGTCTGTGAAGATTTAAACTGAGAAGGAAGAGGAAATGAGGCACTTGGTTGGGTCTTTTCGGATATTGCATGAGAGATATTTTTTAGATGTCTCTTTTAAGAATTACAGGCAGAGAACAACAAGTTCAAGGAATTCAGACTTCACAGTCCAAAATGCTCTCGAAACAGGGGAAATAGGGTGATCTTTTTACGAAAATAGGGCAATTAATTATTTTTAATAAAAATAATTTACAGGTACAATATAAAATTCAACATGAAACGCTTTGAATCCTAAAATTTGAAGCTAACAAGTCAAACGTTTTAGACAACAATTTACTGTACAATCCGAAAAGATAAATTTTCAGCAATAAAGTTTGAAGTTTCAACCTACGAAGATGAATTTTGAACCCCAAAGACGAATTTTCTGTCCACAGTGACAAATGTTCAACAAAATAATTGAATTTTATACAGAAAATAAAAATGGTTAATAAAATAGTTGAATTATCAACAAAATAATTAAATTTTCGACAAAGTGTTGACCAACCAAATACTTGAATTTGTAAGCCAAAAATACGAATTTTTAAAAATGCCGTTTAATTTTCAACCAATAAAGATGCCACTTAAAACAAAAAGGATGAGTTTTTAGTCCCAAAAGACGAATTTTCTATCCAAAAAGACTAATTTTCAACAAAACAGATGAATTTTCGAACAAAAAACGTGACTTTTATAGTTGAATTAGCAATAAAATAATTACATTTTCGACAAATCGTGATTACATTTTCACCAAAAAGTAGTTGCTTTTTTATTCACATAGTTGAATCTTAAAGCCTAAAATACGAACTTTGTAGAATACAGTTGAACTTTCAACAAAAAAGTGAATTTTCAACAACAACAAAAATCAACTTTCAACCAAAAAGCATGACTTTTCCACCATAAAAGATTGATTTTAAATCCCTAAGAACGAATTGTCTATCCAAATAGACGATTGATCAACAAAACAATTGTAATTCGACCAAAAAATATGACACTTGAACAAAATAATTCAACTTCCAAAAAAATAGTTCGATTTTTAACCAAATAGTTGAATTTTCAACGAAAAGAGATTAAATTTCCACTAAAAAGTAGTGTCTTTTTTAACAAAATAGTTGAATTTATCACAAGGATAGGCAAATAATATGGAAATAAAATATATAGTATTAACTTAATTTATATAAATTTATCAATTTTAACAAGAGAGTTGAATTTTCCTCTAAAAAATATTAATTTTTAACAAGGTAATTACATTTTCCACAAAATACAGTTCAATTTTTGAACCAAATAGTTGAATTTACAAACTACAGATGTATTTTCAAGAAAATTGTCAAATTTTCAAACAAAAAAGATTAAACTTCAACCAAAAAGACGAATTTTTTTGAAGAGTTGAATTCATTTTCAACAAGAAAGTTTATTTTCAACCATGGAAGATCAACTTTCAACTAAGAAAATAGGGTGATTTTTCACGAAATGAATTTGAAACCAAAAATATAATTGTAGACTTTTCAACCAAAAAGAATAAACTTTTAACCACAAATAGTTGGATTTTCTTATTGGATTTTAAGGAAAACCTTCGACTAATCGTGATCTTAGCCCCAGTGTAAATCGTGACGCCAATTGTCTTGTTTTATATCTAATTGGAATTAATTGAAACTCTATTTGATACTACAAAATGCTAAAAATAAATGGGGTTTTTCAATAAATGTTTTTAACAATATATTCAAATGCTAACGAAGTTTTCCGATTATTGGCAAGTTTCTTGACAACAGGACAAAAGAGGGTAGTAGGGGAAATAGTGTGAAGTCTGATAATTGTTTAAATTATTTTAAATTAATAAAATTTGTAATCGTTCATATTTTTTCAGTTCTTAAACTTGAAACTGATTAAGATCTGTGTTGGAAATGAAAATCGAAAGAGTAATATTATGTTGCCGAGTTCTAAAATACGCAAATAATTGAACTAAGCTTGAAACATGAAGGTCTTGGTGTTTTAAATTCGCACCAAATGCAGATAACAACGTTAACGGAACTTGCAGGAGAGGCAAGGTAATGCACATGACGTCTTACCGGAAGTACACAGTAAGCCGAGCCCGACTCACCTTTTGATGCGCTAGCCTGAGGGAAGCTTCGAAGTGTTTTTGAACTGCTTGATCAGCTGCCTTTTTCTCCAACTTTTCTCGTTCCATCTTCGCCTCACGTTCTCTTTCTCTCTCCCTCTTCTCAAACTCCCGCACTTCCGCGTCTCGTCGCTCCCTGCAAAAAACCAAAAAAGACCATTGTTAAAAACCATCAAATTCCGAATTATTCGCAAAAAAGTCTACTAAAGCAGATGAATTTTCAAAAAAATAGTTGAATTTCCATCCAAAAAGACGAATTTTCAACAATACAATTGAATCTTCAACCAAAACGAATGACTTTTCGACGAAAAATGGTAACTTTTTAACAAAATGTTGAATTTTCAACACAAATAATACTATTTAAAAAAATAGAAAAATAAATACAAGGCAAATAAATTACTGACAACAATATTAGATCAGGGTGGCCGAGAAACTTCATTTTCAAAATTCCCCAATTTTCCCCTGACCTTCAAAGACCAGAATCTTAATCGTAGAATCTTTCATAGAAGGAATAAAACAATTTCAAAATAAAAAATAAAAATTTCAAAGGTATTATCCTTGACAGGAATTCCCTGATTGTTGCAAGATTATTTTGAAATTGGGTGAGATTTCCCTGACATACGGCCAACCCTCTAATCTCTATTTGTTTTAGAGATTTAAACAAATAAAAAACACAAACTAAAATGCCTAATTAATTTCCAGTTTTAGTAGATCCTTTTAATTGCGGATTCCAGGATTGATTCAGAAAGTAGGAGCAATAACATCAACATTTTCGAGAAATTTCTTCTACCGCCGGCGAAAGGAAGTTAGTCAGAGACTCGCAGAGAGATCACGAATTTCGTGGTAAGTTTCTTCTTCCACGAAAGTTATGTCGAGCTAACCTTGCAGACTCAACGGACGTAAAGTCAGAGCAAAACTTTCGCAGGAGAGGTGGAGTTTAACTTCCCTGAACTTCTGCTCGGGAAGCATTATGGCAGAAACTGGAGGAAGTGGCTCGCTCGTGTCATCCTCACACGTTGCCGGAGCGATAACTTGGATTTCTCGCTCGCGAAACCCGTTTTCCACCAAACAGCCTATATAATATACTTATATATATA
>JAABKJ010000853.1:0-32472 GCA_011634705.1 Andricus grossulariae
GGACAATTCAAGGGTGCACACGTGTGTAGTCACGATGGCAAAAATCTATGAATTGGGCTACGAACTGCTACCTCATCCCCCTGCGACTATTTCCTGTTTTCAACCCTGAAGAAATGGCCGGGCGGTAAGAGATTTGGGTCAAATGAAGAGGTCATCACCGAAATAAACGCCTATTTTGAGGGCCTTGAGAAAACCTATTATTTGGAAGAAATAAAAAAATTGGAAAAACACTGGACTAAATGTATCGAGCTAAAAGAAGATTATGTTGAGAAGTAAAACGCTCGTTTACCGAAACAAAATCTTTTAGTCGAAAATTCACTGACTTATCAAACAGCCCTCGTAAGTTCACGTTGAAGGTAAAATGTCAAATTAAGAAAAATATAATGAAAAAAAATCGAATTAAGATGTTTTTGAAAAATTGGAATAACGCTGGAAATAAATTACGGTTTTAAAGGTTATTGGACTCATTTAAAAGTTAAATCTCCATAGTATTTTACTTCATTATAATATATAATAAGATAATGACAAAATTTCAAAAATGTGTAAACACTTACAAATTTTTTTTTTTAATTATTATTTATCATATTTTCATGAATTTTAGTAATATTCATAAAAATATTATTGTTATGATTTTTTTCAAGTTTGTGGTGAGTACAATCATTATTTAAAATTTTGCTACTTTTTTGTACCAAATTCGACTTGAGGTTACAATTTAAGGCCAAAATTCTAAACATATCTTAATAATTTAGCGAAATACCATAAAGACTGACCTTTAAAATTAGCCAAAGAACTATACATTTTTTGGATTATTTCCAAAGTTAATTCATTGTTTAAAAACCTTTGAAATTTGACGTCTTTTTGCAATATTTGTTTATTAAATTGACATTTTTCCCTCAACTTAAGGGAAAAAATGGAATAGATGTGGTTAATTTCGCCCGTGTTGTATTGTTGCATCAACTTGGAATTATGTTAATAAAAAAATGTATACTATAAAAAATCGATTTGTGAAATATTATAAATGACCATAACTTCTTTAATCTTCAATCAAATGTGTTGATATCATAGGTGAGACTGTAATAGACATTTTTTAATTAGGAGTGTTTAATTTAATCAATTTAAAAAATGTCAAAATTGTCACAATTGCAAACTGCATTTAATAATAGATTCAATGCTTTCACGATGATTGGAATTTTCTAGAAATATTTTGAACTTCAGATTCAGAAATAAACAAAAATGATTGAAACCTTCTGCTTTTCATAGGTAGAAAATCAGGAATGAATAAATTTGCTTTGTTGTATAACACAGTAAATTTTCATTGACGCTCATTACGCAAATAAAACCCCATTTTATAATTTCTAACAGGAAAGCAATCGACCCATCGAGAGTAAAAAGTGGCGCTTCTGCTCATAAAATCTTTTACGTTTTTTTACACTTTGCCCATTATGTTAGAAGGCTGCAAACACTCCCGCAGAGTTTTATTATAATCTACACTCCCTGAGGTGGAATGTGGCTCCTGCGGAGTTGCCGTTATCGTTTTATTAAATCTGATGATTTATTTTGCTTTCAGAGGAATGTACGGCGGACAGGTGCAGCAAGGTGCCATGCTCTCACGGAGGAAAATGTTTAACGACTGGTGGTGACACTGCTGTCTGTCTGTGTCCTCTCGGATACACAGGTGACCTATGTGAAACAAGGGTAGATTTACAGGTGAGTTTATAGTACATAGTTTCTTTTAATAAATATATGTAACCTGTAACAAAAACTTCGTACACCGCTAGGGACTATGAAAACACTCGAGCATGTAAATATCCGGGGTTTTTCTCTATCACTGCAAACTCCATTGTTATCCAGAAAATTTCTCGCAACGTTTGCTGAAGTATTTTTTTCCTTTGTTTTGTGTACGTTAGATAATAAGGAAGAAACTTTATAAAAAGCGCTTAAGTTTAGATCCAGGGTTCAAAAATTATTATGCAAAGAATTTTTCCCCGTATTGCAACTTATAGAGTTGGTGGCTTTGGATTTATAGTAAAATTCCTTTTATATTTTACACTGAATTGATATTTTAAGGGTAGCACAGCAAAACGAATCAACCCACATTTAGACATTTAGCCGATGTTGAGGAGAGACAAAAACCGTTCTATAAAATCTGATTTTTAATTTAATTAAAAACTAAGAATACTGTTTCTAGATTAGTAGTTGCTGATTGAAGGCGCAAAGAGTTTGATTAAAACAAGACAACCAGTTCAGAGTAAGTAAACGAGATAGCTTTTATTTTGAGGTGGGATCTCGCGTTTTTACTACTCTGAGCGGTAATTAAAAGTCGATTTCTCAATTTACCTAAAAACTGAGAATTTCTTTTGTAGATTATTAGTTGCTGAATGGAGGAGATAATGTTTGGCAAAAAAAATCAACCACTTCTGAGAAAATATAGGGAGAAATTTTTTAGAAAATTAGTATTTTTGGCCATTTTTTGAAATAACGTAGGGCGCCAATTTGACGTTCAATAGACTTCTATAATAGTGCTTAAAATGAAGATTGATCTTGTGCTTGAAGATGAGTTCATTGAAAAAAATAGTTTCATCGCCTATCTTGAGCGATAACCTAGGGTACACAGTGGGGCAAATAAAGGTTTCTAGACAAATTAGTCTAGAACTTACAATTTTGATCCGATTTGCGCTTTTTTTTAAATTAAAGTTAACTTGATTCCAAAGAAATTTGAGTGGGCCGATTTTTGCATGTTTTCTCCTCTTAATTTTTCATTTAACAACAAAGCTGACATTAAACATTTTTTTAAAACAATCTCATTTTTTCAAACTACTTATACTTATGTATATCATAATTATATCAATTAGGACACTCCTTTCAAATAATATCCATAAGATTGAAATATTTAAAAACAATTTTTCACTTTTATATTGACAAATTCATGAGTGGACGTGCTACTTTAAGATTAAAAATACTTGGAGACTTTATTTTCATTTGCATATCATAGACATTTTACGCTCTAAATACTTCGTTCTTTTAACAAAATTGATTAAAAATGTGTCCAAAATAAATAATATCTACGATTCTTAATTCCTGATCAGAATTGTTATTTGTTTAAACAAATTTTATGAACGAATACAAATTTTCGTTAATTTTAAACTAGCAGATTTCTTTTTTTCAACAGAATCAATTTTATATAACTTGGGAAAATCCTTAGCTTATGATACTTTATCCACCATTAATAATAATTGTTTATTTCATCAACAATTTTATATACAAATTCATAACTTGACTACTCACCCAGAAATGGATTTTGTTTTGTGTTACGAAATCAACTGTCAGTGACTCAGAAAGGACCTTACTTATTAGGAGACTTTGTCTGGCGACAAAATTTGTTATTTATTTAAATACATTTTATAAAAAATACAAATAGCATTAAAATTAGAAGACCGCTACATCCAGACGCACAAGCACTGCAGCGAAAGCCACTATAAACAGCAAAATTTAAATTGTTTAAAGAAACGGTTGCTCATTCTTCAAAAATGATGAAATATTAGATTTTGTAGTATTTTTTATTTTAAAAAAATGGTAGCTTATTGATAAAAGAACCTGAGAAAGATCTATGACCAAGTTATTTAAAGCTAAATCCGTTGAAAAAACGTAATCTATTCGTTGAAAATTGAAGAAAATATGAATTTTTTTATACAAATTATTTAATTAAACAATAAGTGATGTCACCTGACAGTCGATTTCCTAAAAAACAACTTCATCTGTTTGTTGGAATCTAGTCAAATTGTGAATTTGTTCATAAATTTGTTAATAAAATAAAAAATTATTGTTCTCTGATAAAGTGTCATAAAGGACGGATTTTCCCAAGTTCATTAAAATTAATTCCGTTTAAAAAAAAACGAAATCTGCTGATTGACAATTGACTATCAATTCTAGGAACGCATAGATCCAGTTTACGGAAATCCAGGTTCCAGTGTACTTTGAAATTAAAAAATATGTTAACTAAGCATTGTTTTTACATATATCCCAAACAAAACATTGAAAAATAAAATATCCAAGTATTTTTAATTTTGAAGTAGCACTTTCACTCATGAATTTGGAACTCTTAAAATAAACAACAAATTTTTAATCGTTTATAAAAAGTGCGTGCAAAAAAGGTCAACTTTTTTGTTGAATAAAAAATTAAAAGAAAAAAATAAATAATTGGCTATCATAAATCTGTTCGAAATTTAGTTAAATTTCATTTTTTTGATGCTCAAATTGGATAAAAATTGTAAGCTCTAGGCTAATTTGTCAAGAAAAACTTTTTTTTGCCCAACTTTGGGGAGGCGAGGAATACTGAGTTTTCGGATTTAAATTCAGGCACCCAAAATCTACGAAAGCACGATATTTTGGTCCCGGTACAATTAATAAATTTTCTTTTGAGTTTTTGGGGTTTTTGGTATAATAAAAAAAAACGAGTTGTACCAAATTCATTTGGCGAGGATGCATATTTCAATTATTTAGAATTTTTTACCTAATGATCTCATTTTCGACAAAATGTGACTTGATTCGTTTTGCTGTGCTACTCTTAATTTATTATTAGACTGTGCAAATTTGAAGCCTTCTGGTTTAGAACTTTTGAATGTTGCCCTATCCGGCTTCATCGCTTTTAAATTTAAAAACTTTGCCACATAGTTGCTATTTCCAAAATATTTTTTTTTAATTAGGGACACAGCGTCACAAACCATACATTCGTTGCTCATCAGAAGGATCTATAGCGTACAGTCTTGGTCTGATTTGCAATAATTTGTTAAAAATTAAAGCACATTTAATTTAAAAGAAATGTGACCTACATGATTTGTAATGTTTCTTTGTTAATTTTTATGCAGAAAAGAAACATTTTCCACAAAATAATGATTTACTATGTACGGGCATTGTTCTCTTGGTACATTGGTTAACTATGCAAGAGTAGGTCACTTAAATTTATTGGAATATGCATACAAATTTGTTCTGAAAACATTAACCACAATATTTAGCACAATCAGGGCCGGCGGAAGCCCTATGTATGGTGGGTAGTACTGCCCACTTGAAATTTCTCATGGTGGATAATTGACCACCTGAAAATTCGAAACAAACAAAGACAATAATAACAAAAATCTTCCACCTCCTCCTGCTCACTCCCGCGGCCAGCAAAACTTTTATTTATAAGGTATGAAAAGGAGTAAAAGTGAGAGATAAGAAAAACTGATCTCATGTTTTATAACCAATAATATGACTTTAATATTAAAACATTGAACAATTAACTGTACAGAACGGCAGTATGGTTTTATTTGTAAGTCAATATGTGATATTTTTCAGTCACATATTCATGATTGTATGCCCTTGTCTCTAATTTTTCTACCAGAAGAGATGACTGATTGTTTCTTAAAACCAATAAAAGCAACTAAATAATGGATTTTATCGACCATTTTTAACAGAACTAGTAAAATGAATAGTTAAGTCTTCACACAGCGTAAATTAATATTCTCAATAATTTACTATAAATTATATAAAACGTTTATCGTAATTTTCGTTAAAAGAGCTTTTTATTTGCCAATACAATTTTAATCAATTTTTCTTGAAAAATATTTAAATTTGAAGATTTTCAGAATCGATTTTCCGTTAATCTTCTGAATTGCCACACTTGAGGATCAAGCGAACAAAACATGATAAATCCATTTTTTGAAGAAAAAAAAATAGTTTACGTTCGGTCTTAGCATTTTCAATAATCGAAGAATATGATTAAGGACCCGTGGTTCACAAAAAAAGATCTATCTCATTAGAATCTCGATTTAAAAATGTTTTAACTTTCAAAATACGTAAATTAAAATTCGTGTATTCTGTACTAAAGTGCTTAATATGCTATAAAAACTTTATAAATTCAAGCTAATTGGTTCAATAATTCTATAATATTTTATAACCAGTAAGATGGTTTTCTGTATATGATACCATTCATATTTTTCTTTTATCTTTGGTCTTTTTGAGATTCAACATTTGTCTGATTATTGAGGAATCATATCCGATTGGATGCAGCATATTTTGTTTGCCTACTTATTCTTAAGAGTGGCATATATTTAATTATAATTTGTAAAATATTTCAAGATTATAATTTTTATAAACAATTGAAGAAAGTAAATGCAAAATTTTGGCATTTTCGGGTAAAAAAAGTTGTCTCTTTCATTAAAAGTGCGTTCAGAAGTTTAGTCACAAAATTTAATAGAAAATTATGCATAATCATGTTTATAAATAATTTTTATCAACAAAAGAAGAATGGTTAATTTTGTACCATAACGTAAATTAGTTTCTAATTTTTTTCTGCAGTCGAAGGCATACAGTGTTGTTCTTTATTATTAGGCAATTAATACGGAATAATCAATATTTTTTCGTTCATTAAAAAATGTTTAACAAATTGTTATTTATGTAAACAAAAAATTTTAACTCTAATAGTTATAATTTTGTATAACTAATGGGTGTTAAAAAATTAAGTCCGAATCTCTGCTTGAATTTTTGATTTTTTTGTTCCTTTTGGGTTAAAAAGAAACCACGTGGAAGGAAAAATAAATCCTCGAATAAATCGGATAATATTTAGAGGTCGCACGCCGTAAATTTTTCGGTTTTTACAAAAAAAGATTTTTTCTTGAAAATAGCAGATCAAAATGCAAAATTACACTGAATATATAAGAAATGTGACTCATTGAAATAAGTATTTCTTTATCATAAGTTTTTTTTTAAATTATTTATACTCAGGGAGGTATATCTCCCTGAGTATATGTATATCCCAGAAGATATATGAGTTGTCTTTTAAGAATCAAAAAATGATTTAAATGTATATTAAAGACCTCTCAGAAAGTATGGAATAGATGACTCACGCTTCTTTAAAACAATTTTCTTCGCATATCTCCTTCAGTATGCCTAGCTCTAAAAAAACTTATAATAAAAAAATACTCATTTTAATGAACCGCATCATCATCATAATTTTGCGTTATGATCTGCCGTTTTCGAGAATAATGAATTTTTCTCTATAAACAGCAAATTTGCGATGAGCGACATCTACATATTATTCGATTTATTTCTCCTGCGACGTAGTTTTTTGTAGAGAGTTTTGTGAGTAGAGTCCACTTTTACAATAATTGTAAACAGTGAAATTAAGAACTGCGAAAATGTGAAACTGTAGGTCACTTTTAATCCGAATTCTTCTATTTTCGATAATATCAATTTCAAAGCTTTTTAACTAGACACTGTTAAATACAACTCTTTCAGTTCTGGACCGTTTCAGTTTAAAATTCATCAAATTTGGACTCTTTCCATTTGTAAAGTTTCAATTTCGAACCATTTTAAGTTCATCCTCATTTCAGGTGATCCATCAGTATTCAATTACCAATATTAACATTCTTTTGAGAAAAATAAGAAATTAAAATTATATAAAAATAAAAAGTGATCTTGTCCAAACTTTTTTGTTCTGGTAATCAAATCACAAGAAATTTGGAAGAATCCTTTTTAGTTGTGAATGTTTCACGCATGATTTTAAAGAACCTTTCGTCGACTTTGGAAGATGGCTAGGATTTGACATCCATAAAAGGCCTTATGCGTCATTCTACGAGCCTTCGCTTTTATATTTTCAAAGAGTGTAAAAAAAGCTTGCGTAATGCGCTGGCCGTAAAACGAAAAATGTAATAAAAAGACAATAGAATAAAAAAGTAAAAAACGCAAATTTAGCGAATATTTTTAGCGCATATCACGGATAACTCATACACTATACGATTTTTGAATTCAGAGTTTTAAATTACAATAAAATTCGAAATTTAGGGTCCTTTTATTATATATGTAGAAACTTTTGATCTCTGACTACAGAAAACAACATCTGGGCCTATATTGTTCATTATAATAAAAGGTCTAACTCTGATCACTATTTTGAAAATGAACCAAGAAATGAAGGTAAAATAATTATACAATGTTCCAAAAATGTGTATAACATAAATCTGTTGGCCCTTTTATGGCTGTTGAGTATATAAATATTTTCTAAGATTCGGTCAAATTCTAAGTCCAAATCGCGTGCAGTTATTCTTTTTGCCTCATACAAGTTTTAATTTTCAAATATAAAATTTATATTTATTAATCCAAAATTCTTGTATTTCATAGTATCAATGATCTAAAATAATAGAGAAGAAAAGCAAGCAATATGAGATATTAATCGAAAATGGCGCAATGGATTTTTTAATAATTGGATAAAAATCTTATATAAAGTCATACCTCATTTCCTCATATGGGGCGATGTTTTAAAAGCTCTGAATATCAATGTCCGGATATCGTATGATCAGGTATGATAATATTCATTGGCTCTCGATAACGATTCCGTCTGATTCGCTTCATACAGTTTTAACGCTACCGCCATTGTCGCAATCGATATCGTACTGCGTCCAACGCACATACATGCATATATGTGCAATATATATATCTATATACACATATCTACATATGCATACCATATATATGCATACATATACATATACATATGTATGCACATATTCTAGTGACAGACGCCGTATAATTTTCTCGTTTGCGTACACGGGGTAATTACTATATCACGACGGGCAAAATATTAGCAACGAGAAATAGTGCAGTTTCGGCAACAATTTATTACCACAGCCTGTAATAAGGCATTATCCTGCTTGCTGCTTTCAAAGTCGTTACCTCGTAAATATATTTTCATTTTCAATTTCAATTTTAAAAGGAGATAAAATGCCTGAAGACCTGGGTTTGGTAGACGATGTATATTGAGAGCTTTTGTTGAAGAAGCTTTTTTCAACGGTAATTTTCATTCCTTTGTAGGTAAAAATCCTTTTTTTTTACCTGATCATACAGAAGTTTTAAGATTATTCTTATTTTTCCAAAATTAAAATTCTCAAACTTAAAGCGATCCATATTTGCAGACGCGAAGTTCTAATGATGTGAAGTTTGAACGATGTAAAATGTCTCGTAATATATAGCCTCAAAGTTGTAGAGCTCCTAATTTCGAGTTTATAGACTATACAAAGCTTCTGATTTTAAACTTTAACTATAAAGAATAATTGAGTATTTACATTTATACATTTATTTTATTTTGGAGTGAGTTCAAACTATAAAAGAAAATCTTTCCTATTTTTCATTTTATGTAAAAATGATTGTGCAATTTTTCATAAATTAAAAAAATGTTTAACCCGTGGTCCAAGACCTTAAAACTTTATAATGTCCTTTCTTCTCACACCTCAGATATTTTCAGCTTTGAGTGATCAAAAATGACCTTGTAAAAGTTAAAATGTATGCCAGTGATCGAAAACTACCCTTAAACTTTTTAATACTACCCCTTAGAACGATATTTTGCTTCTTTCATCATTTTTCACATAATATTTTATAAGAGAATTCCTTTAATGACTCCAGAAATCTTGCATAAATATTTAATACTTTCTTTTATTATTTAAAGACAGTTTGAGTTCCGGGTTTGGGCCTTTAAAATACCAATGATAAAAAATGGTAAAAGGTGATCCTGTTAAGTAAAGCATTTTTCAATTTTAAGTTATGATGTACATTTATTTAAAAACCTAAGTATCCTTAGAGTCGCGTATAAAGATAAATAATAAACAGAATATAACTTTCTATTCTTCACAAAGAGTATTATAAGTTCCAGCCTAATTTTCTGATATTTTAGTAAAACATTAATACATTATTAACATTAAACTAATATTCAAGGGAAAAATCCTTCGCATATTACTCCGTATACACTTTACGCGTAATAATCACGTAATAATGCGTAATAATGCGTAATAACGCATAATAGCCTAATTTTAGGGTCCTCAAACTCCTTTGTTTTTCAATCAAATTATTTGTGCAACAATATATAAAAAAATATAGTGACAAAATTAGCAATTGATCACTCGGATTCAAAAACTCACCTGAAGCTTGAAAACGCCAAAATCGTCAGCTTTTTATTTAAATATATCATAAAAAATAATCACCATAAATATTCAAAAGCCTGCATATTAAAAGGAATAATTTTGCTAATTTGAAAATTTTCATTTATTGAGATCCGGGGAGTAACGCTTTTAGCGTTTCCGAGCATCGGATGAGTTATTGAATCTGAGAGCTCAATTGCTAATTTTGTCAGTATATTTTTTTATATATTGTTGCACAACAAATTTAATTGATCAATCAAGAAGTTTGAGGACTTTAAGTAAAACATGATTTTTGATCTAAAAGAAAATTGTTTAAACAAACTCGCTATTGATCAGAATTTATGCTGAGAAACATAAAGAATCAATTGAATTCACAAGTTGCTTGTTATAAACAATTTATACAGGGGTTCTCAAACCACACGTCCACCCCTTTTATAATCTGAAATGCCTGATAAAAGTAAAAGTTCAGTACCTCCTAATAGTAAATGGGCTGTGCCCGATCGATTAGAGGTATTTTCAACTTCCGGCTCCCACCGGAAGTGACCTATTCGGACCGAAAGTAATTTTTTTGGAATGGAATGACATATTTTTCTTTATTGATTTCGATTCTATGGTAAAAAGTGAGTAACTTTAGTAGAATTTTTTTTGTTAAATCGTCGTTTTCCACCTGAAAATGCCTTCCGAAATGTTACTGTTCCCCTGTGGAGTGACGATAATTAAAAGAAATTTTTAAATAAATTTTTTAATTCCTCTTGCTCTATCAGTCGAATGATATTTCGAAGTGTATCCCTACATGGTTCAGTTAGACTTCAGAAAGCATTTTGGGGTGGGAAAGAATGATTTAGAAAAAAAAATGTCTACAAAAGTTACTCACTTGTTACCATACAAATTATATCAATAAAGAAAAACATGTCATTCCATTTCAAAAAAATGACTTCCGGTCTGAATGGACCACGTCCGATGGGAGCCGGAAGTTGAAAATACGTCCAATCTATCAGGCACAGTATATTTACTATTAGGAGGTATTCAACTTTTAATTTTATTAGGTATTTTAGATATTAAAAGGGGTAACGGGTGGTCTGAGACACCCTATATAAACAAATACTTCAGTATAGTGCGCAAATGTTAAAAACATTGATTTCTTTCCTAAAATACCTTATATTTTGTATTAGGCTTGTGATTGTTAACAGGGGAGTACATTTAGTTATGTAACCAATGTATAAATATATTAAACAAATGCCCCAAAGGAACGTTCATTTGTGGAAATTTGAATTTTTTTTCAATAAGTTCTGTCGCAAGACAGTGAATACTGATATTAAATCAAGATATTTAGTTAATAATTCAATTAACAATTGTTACAAACAATTTATTAAATGAAGACGATACCGTAAATTTTTTTACTTGAGTAAGTGCTTTTTCTACACTGAATGTTTTACTAGTACCTCAGCATTGATATTGTAAGAATAAACTTTAGCGAAAATTTAAACGTCAGTATTGTTAATAACAAGCAGTATAAATGAATGGCACAAATGAACATTTATTCGTAAAAAAAATCATTTTTCTCATTAAAGCTTTTTAAAAGCTAATTAACATTCATATTTGCTGTACATCTTACATCAAAGTTATAATTTTTAATATTTTTTATGAACAAATTGTAAAAAAAAATCACAAATTCCACATCATCACGTGAAAAAAAAACAGTTTCTTGTATCGACTTTATACAATACTGCACTAATATTTTTATTAATAAATGTAGCATGAAACACTTCTACCGAGAAGAAGAACGTATAAAATGTATAATTACGTAAAATCATTTACAAAACAGCAAGCTACAACCATTACTACAAATTATAAATCGCTACATCGGAATTTGGTGCAATTGTTTAAAATTTTATGTAATTACTGTAAAAAATGACGTTATAAAACTTTAATAGGCATCCCTAATAAAAATATTTCCCATGATGATTTGTCTAAAAATTGTAATTGTAGCAAGAATAATATTATTTAATATTTTTTATTACGTAAAATCTTGATTGAAAATTAATATACTATTTGCTTTCATGAAGTCTTTCAAGAATATTTAACAGGAAAAATTATTTTTTTCTACTAAGAAATGCTCATTTCATTCAGTTAGTCGTAAGTAGTTTTATCTCGAGTATAACTTGAACTATTCCGAGAAATATATGTAGTCTTTGTAACAATAATGATTGTAAACAAAAAAATTAGTCAAAGTAAGGCGCCAAACGCCAAAATATCTTCCAAATTTGTGAACAAAATGTTTTGAAAAAAAATATCATTACAAAAAGCATGTTTTGAAAAAAAAATCTATGAGAAAAAAATGTTTGGAAAAAGTGTTTGAAAGAAATTTTACAGCAAAAAAATGTTTTAAAAAATGTTTTTAAAAAAAATTTGAAAATAACAATTTTTTATTTAAAAGAACTTCTCTTTGGAAAACGGTACGACGGACGGACGGACTGAAACCGGGCCGATACTACAAGAGTTTTAGCCCGAGGCTACGAATTACGAAACCCTAATAAAACGGTTTGAAAGTGTACTTTAACTTATGACTATATATTTGAGTTTAATTATGGTTTCAATTTAATGCTTAATTATAATTATAAATAATAAAATTTAAACAGTTTCTTCCACTGATATTGCGTAATAATGCGTATCAATACGTCATAAGGCGTAATACGGTGCAATAGGGCAGAATTTCGAGAAGTGAATTCCCCTTCACTGAGATTATTTTTTTAATTTTTTTAAGAAATGTGAAATATTCATACATTATTTCTGAAGTCATGCTAGGATTTTTCTTATGAGAGATGTTGTAAATAACTGTGAAAGAAGCAAAATATCGTTCTAGGGGTAGTTTAAAAAGTCCAAGGGTAGTTTTCTATCAGTGGCACAGATTTTAATATTTTGTAGGTCACTTTCTATCGATCAAGGCTGAACATTTCTGAGGTAATTTCTAATTTTGACACGCAATAAAAAGTAACACTTTTAGTGTTTAAAAGCCTTGCACTATGAGTTTAACTTTTTTTTTATTTATAAAAAATATTTTTTTTTTGCTAACCTAAAGTGTATATTTTTTTCGAACTAATTCAAACTATTCGATTTTCAATTTGGAAAAGAATGATTTAGTAAGAAATAAGGAGGTAAAACAAGTATTTGCAGGTTTTTCTTAAGATTTAATTTAACTTTAAGGGCGGACTTGATTGGAAAGAATTGCTGAAACTGATGATTCTAAATGTAATTTCCTCATAAAATGGTCTGAACTCAAATTCCAATTATCGAGAACGTCATTTTCTGCAGGTGCCATCCTTCAATGGATCCTCATACTTACGGTATCCGGGATTGGCGGAAACGTCGCTTTCCTGGTTAGAATTGGCCGTCACTCTGAAACCAACAGCGCGCAATGGTGTGATCCTCTATAATGGTCACCACAGCGATGCCACTGGTGATTTTATTGCACTCTATCTATCTGGTGGTCATGTTGAATTTACATTCGATCTGGGAACTGGACCCGCAACTTTGAGGTAAATTATAGTTTGTAAATTATCAAACTTTTGCAAATGATTAATGCTTTCTAATAGACCTTTTCATTTAAGAAAACGATGCTGGGCAAGCGTGAAAAATATATAGCGCTTCCGTGAGTTTCGTAACATTTCTCCCTAAGACGTATGTGACAATGGTAAATATTAACGATCCACGAAAAAAATGTCTGATTTACCAGGAGAAAATCGATTAAAAAGAACTGCATTTCTGTGAAAATTCTTCATTAACTTTTTTTCTAAAGCATTATTTTTCTACTATTCCAACTATGCCACTATACACGATGTAAACATAACCTGCATTCTACATACCGGTCAACAAGTTGTTGCTTTTTCCCTTTGGTACATTGTTTTCTGCACTTCAACTTTCAATTTTTCCTAATTTTTTCTAATTTTGTTTTACTTGGCAAATAGTGTTTTCGTCCACCTTTTTATGCTGTAATTCAGCACCTGGCGTCTCTTTTCCATTCAATTTCACATTAAAATTTGATATCACAGTGTACATTTTAACGACATGGTCCGAAACCTTTAAATGCCCGCTAAGTAACATGGCGGCTCTTAAATGAAAAGGTCTATTTAGCTACTTCCAACTCAGAAATTTCATATTTTAGTTACTAACAATCGATAATGTCGATATCTTTATTACCATCAGTAGAGAATGCAGACTGCTGCTCGCGCAGAAAATGGTATTCGAGGGATATATCTCATCGCACAGTGGGTCATGAAAATTGTCTCTGGACAAATAAATTTTTAGCCAAAACTGCTAGTCTGATTTGCAACTTTTTTCAATTAATAATATATAGCTACAACCATTATTAGAAATTATAAAACGTTATATCTATTGTAATTGTAGCAAGAATAATATTATAATAATATTATATTAAAATATACATATCTTTACAACAGAGCATATTCCAGTAATAAATATTTGGAAATTTTTTATTTAACAAACAAAATATTACATTTTGTTTTGAGTTTAGAAGACTGCCATTTAGTAAAAGAAAACTTCAGTCCACTGCAAATGGTCAGAATGTAAGCAAAAAATCATTACAAATATGTCTTAGCAGTATTGATTAAATGGAATTATTTTACACAATTGTTATAAACATATTAGTAAACAATAGTTGTAGCTTATTCACTCACCATAATTTGATACACTGGACCTATATTTTTATAAGTAAATGTAAGTAAAATAATGTTGACTTCTATTTGGGAAAAGTTAAATGTCAATTGATAATTGTTTATAATTATTTTATAAAGAAATATGAAATCAAGCCATTTTACAATAGTCAGATTTCGTTTTTACAACTAAATCAATTACAAGTAGTACATGAAGTCCTTTTGCAGGAATACTTTGCAGATAAACATTATTTGAAGCGTTGGGCGAAAAAACAACCTATCTCGGAAAATCGTGTTTTGAGATAAATCGATTTAAAGATTTCAAGCTGTTATTGAACTAAGAAAATATTAATTTAAAAATAAATCATTTCATACACATAAACTATTACAATATAAAAGTGAAATCCTGTCGAGAAAAAAATATATATATATTTAAATAATTGAAAATAAACAAAACGAGTTTGGTTGTTTTTCCATCCAATGGGTATTATAGGTATTTTTTTATTATTAATTTCACGTTTTAAACATTATTTAATTATTTATGCTGATATAATGTTTATTAGCATGACACTGCATTGTTTTACATTCAAAAAAATTATTCAAAAGTTATAACTTTTAACAATTTCAATGTTTACTCATCAAATTCAGATTCTTCATCTGACATAACATCATTAGATTGTAAACTTTTTTCTCCCATCATTGTGACAGCCAATAACGAGTCTTGACATTCTTGTTGTAAAAATTCAGATTCAATGAATTATTGAGCAGTAACAATAAAAATAATAGCGCTCTGATTCGCCAGCTGGTCCACTACACGCTGCAGTCTGCACAGCGCGCGCGACGTTTCTCCATGCGTCCTACTCTAATATAACGTGATTTACGTGAACAACAATAATTTTTATATTAGTTTCAAGCTGTGTACTAACTAATTAGGGTACGCTGATTCCGAAAAAGCGACTTACGGAAAAACAACCTAACCCGGGTTAGGTTGTTTTTCACCCAACGCTTCATTTGTGCATTAATTAAACAAATTTAATAACAAATACATTATGCAGTCACTTGCTAGTATAAAAGTTTATTTTTTCAGCAAAATCAACTGCTTATATGTTGCCAAAGCTCTTTTTTGTAATGATGTGGAGTTAGGCAATTATTTTGAGTTGTTAAAACAATTTTAATAAACAAATGCGTCATTTGGACATTGCTCAATTAAAAAAAAATGTAGTAGAATTAATAACAAATATCTCACCAAAGACCTTTTTGATTTGATACTTTGAATATAGAGAATCAATGACAATTTCCTTAAGATGTCATGGTGTTGACCAGGGTAATTAATAAGTGAAAATGTTATATTGACATTAATGAACAACATTTATTAATTTTAAAATAACATCTCTACTAATCAATTACAATTTATTTAAACAAACTTGATAAACAAATAGATTATTTTACCATTTTTCAGCAGATAATGTTCATTTTTTTAGCAGAATCAACTGCTTATATGTTGCCAAAGCCTTTTGGTGTCACACTTTGAGTAAGCAATAATTGTTATTGTGCTATTTAGATAACAGTCACTTATTATTTGAACTAATGAAGTCGACAAAGTCATGAGTTGCCCATTTTTCAGCATATGCATTAGTTTTTTTCAGTATAATCATCCGAAAGTGTATCACCAAGGGGTTCTTCTTGTGATAATTTATTGTTACATAACATTTACAATTTGCTAATCCAATTTAATTTACAAATATAACTTAACAATATACTTTCAGATGATTATACTGAAAAAATTAAGGGTTCCTGCTGAAGCAGGGCTAAATTATGATTTTGTTTACTTCATTAGCTTAATTAATGAGTGATTGTTATCTAATATACGTCAAATGAAATAATGAAAGATCAGTAGTAAGATATTTGTACTTTCTGCTGAATAAAACCAAATTTATATATTGAAAAAGGCCAAATGAAGCATTTGTTTATTGAAATTGTTTAGACAACACATAATTTTTGCCTATCTTTAAAGTATCACAGCTAAAGGCTTTGGCAATATACCCAGGCGGAAAAATTATACATAGTGCGAAATATTATATATCATTTTTTCCACTATGTATAAACTATATACCATTTTTCCGTCCGCATATGAGCAGTTGATTCTATTGAAAATACGAATCTTACATATTGAAAAATGGAAACATATAGCATTTGGTTATTAATTTTGTTTAAATAATATAAAATTGTTGTCTCACTTTAAAGTAATAAAGCAAAAGGTCAACGCTTTGATATTTGTGGTTGATTCTGCTGAAAATACGAAACTTTTACATTAAAAAATGGCCAAATGACGAAATGTTTATTAAACTCGTTTAAACCCTAGAAAGTTATTGTCTAACTTCAAATTATCACAACAGGAAGTTTTCGCAAAATATGTATGAGCATTTATTCTACTGAAAATACGAACCTTACCTACTAAAAAAAGCAAAATATTGTATTCGTTTATCAGATTCGTTTAAATAATACACAATTGTTGTCTAACTGCAAATCATCACAGCAATCACAGCAAAAGGCGTTAGCAACATATAAACAGTTGATTCTGTTGAAAAACTGAAGTTTTCTACTGGCAAATTAACAAATAATGTATTTGTTATTAAATTTTTTTAGGCACTATAATATAACTATTAAAAAATGGCTTGATTCTGTCAATATTATTTTACTTCCATTTCCTCTCGAAAATATAGATCCAAAGTATTCATATAAAAATCGCAAATAAATAAGTTACAACTTTTGTTTACTAATTTGTTTATAACAATGTGTAGAAAAATTTTATTTCATTAATACCATTTTCAGTTGAATTAACATTTTTTGGATTAAATAGCAGCCTTGAAAAGTAAAAAACTTTGTTTATATTTTGTTTGGTTTATCAAAATAGATTAGCATTTTTTTCTAGAATATTCTCCGTTGTAAAGATGCAGAATTTCATGCACCTTAATTACAAAAAAAACTTGCAAATCGAACTAGTAGTTTTGGCTGAAAATTGATTTGCCTAGAGGCACTTTTTTTGCCCCACTGTGGCGTCGCTTTGATGCAAAACAAAAATTAAAAGATTCTTTTTACACGAGAGGTAACCACAGCTGTTAGAAAATATTGGTCTTGATTTTACATTTCAGTGCTCTCAGAGTATATCTGTATTTCAGAAAATCGATTTGGCCTCAATATCTTATTTATACTCCCAGCCAGATGAGACAAATAGCGCAGTGGATTTAGCCAATTTTGGTCAGCCAGCCAATTTATAAACGTAACCTGAAGTAACTGAATTTAACACAAAACAGAAAGTGAAATAAATCTCATTAGAATTATTTAATTAAATATCGAATAAGTTTGATTGTTTTTCCTTGAAAAATAGGAAGATAATCCTGATTTAAAATTTGATTAAATTCCCATCTGTAGACAAAAATTTTATTTATTTTTATTACATTTTCTTACACGTATTCATCTGATGAAGTTTTCTTTGGACAATTTTCAATAATGTCAGAGGGAAATACTTCCGGAGAAGGATGTACCGTTTTCGTTTAAATTCAGTTAACGTGGGATAAGAAACTTTTACGGCACAAAACAGGATATATTACCTGGAAATTGAAATTCTCCTTGCTGTATTTTATATTTGCGTCACGAGGCTACGACAAACGGTTTATTTACTTTAATTTGTAAAACTGTTTTCTCTGAAGAGTTTAGAAATTACTCTTCATCTTGGTTTGTAAATTTATAATCAGAAGGAATTTGTCACAAATTCGTTAAATTGGACAAATTGATCTGAATTTACTAGAGACAACCGAATAAAAATTGTAATTAAGAAAAGTGGGATATTTTGAATTAGCAAACCTCGAATGTTCGAGTATTTTAATTATGAAGCTGCATAATTTAATTAATTTCTTCATGTTCAAATATTTCTGCAATTTGTAGATGAGAGCTCGAAATTGTGGAACATCCTGAGATTCTTGAGTTCATGATTTCTAAGTGGGTGTTATTTCTCTATCTTTAAAATAATGTATATTTACAAATTTGAAGGATTCGAAATTAATAATATTCACATTTGAATTTTACGCATAAACTTCGGACACAGATAAAAGCCTTAATTTAAAGTAAAAAATTTGAAGCTTCTAAGTTTAAGAGTGCGAATTTGATCTACTCCTTCCTAATTCAAATAAGCTGTTAATTATTATTTTAAAAACTTTAAAATTGAAATCTGGCAGCCTGTATAATTGTTTAAGCCTTCAAGCTTAAACGGTTTTAATTAAAATTTAAAATTCGTAATATAAAATTTATGACATTCAAAGATTAGAAAACTATAAAATTGGAAGCTTTTTAAGACATTAAGGTGTAGAGCTTCTAATTTTAGAAATTTCAAATGAAGAAGTTTTAATACTAAAATCACTAACATTATAGTTGTTCGAATTTTGAGATTTTCAACTTTGAAAAAAAAAAATAAAATTTGATATATTCAAATTCCTACATGTGAAAGTTTAAAGCTTTTAAAGCTCTGTTCCTCTCGAATATTCCAAGTTTAAAAGTTTTAAGTTTGAAAACTTAAAAATTTAAAGTTATTTAATTTCAGAATTTTCAAATTTGAATATAAGTTGGAAGATTTTGAAGCAAAAATCTTAAAAATTAAGAGTGTAATTTTGCATTTTAAATATACAAACCTTTAAAAAAAAACCTTTAGAGCACACAACATTGCAGCAATGTTGTTATAATACTGCAATTTTTAGAAAAGGGAAATAGGTTTATCCTTTGGTGAATGCAAATAAATAATACAAATACGTGGTTGTAAATTTTTAAAGAAGACGTTGCAATATATCAATGTTGCCAATATTGTCATGCAATATTCCGGCAATGCTATTCATATTATCATGCAACATCACCATAATTTTGTAATTTTTTATCATTTAAAAAGAATATTTAACCCGTTGTCCATGGCCTTTAAACGCTAAAAAGTGTTAATTACAGTCAAACTCGGATATAACGCCCCCGGATATATCCCTTCCAAGAATTGACGCTGCGCCGCGGGTATGAGTAAGAGGAGCTGCGGGGAGTGTGTGGTGTTCACTCAGGCGTGACGAAACAGGAGCGTTGCGGTAAGGCGCTGTATCCTAATGGCCTACCTATCTAACTGCGTCATGACGTTGCGAGAGTTCACTCTGAGCGGGAGGCACAGGCGTTTACAGGGCGAATAAGCACGATGACGAGCTAGCGTCGAGCAGCAGTGGGGCTTTGATGGCTACTAAAGCCGCTGGGACTAATGACTGATCGGATTATTTCATCGCGAAGTTATTGGAGCAATGTTAATGAAAAAGAGCAGTGAATATCAATTTATTTTAATTAAAAATTGTATACGACGGCTTAAAATTAATTATTTACTATAAGATTTCTTCTTAATATTTAATTGGAATTCCTTTTGCATTGGTGGCGTTGTCGTAGCTACCCAACAGGCTCTACGATTCCACAAAGAAAACAAAGAAAAGGAAGTATTGGATAGACAGAGATAGAGAGAGTATGATAGTTTCGAAACGAAAAAACCTGTCAGTGCAACACAATCGTATCGTCTCTGTCTATCTCGCATGGTAGAAAGAGAGGTCCGATCGACCTCAGGCATCGAAGTCCCACTATGTTTTATAATGTCAAACTGTCAAGTGTTAACGTGAGTATGGTGAAAAATGTCTCGTTCGTGGACATTTAATCGAATACTTATAAAAGTAAGTAATTTTCTGTTGAATGACTTCTTCCTTTGTCTGGTTATGAAACTACGTGATCATTATGTGATATATACGCGAAAGTGCGTAATTACTACTTGAAGTGTTGACGTGCGGTGTTTTAGTGAACATAGTCATGTGTTTTTGGATACTGCTGTCTTCGAATGGTTTAATCAAGTGAGCGACAAAGTATCTGGATCAATTATCCATGAGAAAGCTCTTTTTTTAAACGAGATGCTCAACGGCCCGCAAACGTTTTAAGTACATAAGCAGGAAAAACATTTATTTTAACGTGTAACAGTAAACCGTCTTCCTCATCTCCGTTAAATATTTAGTTTAACCTTGCCTCCGTATTGGAAAAACAATGTTCAAAATATTTTCTGCCACGCAGTAAAATCCACTGGAAACAGTTTATACGCCCCTGACTGTTTACATCCGGAGTGGAGCTATGTCAAAGTTAGTTCCGCCCACCGTCAGCCCCAAAACCGGCGTTATGTCCGAGTTTGACTGCATTTCTTTTTTGTACAAATAACAAATCACTTACATAAAAGAAATGAGTATAATAAAATGTTGGTAGGCATCACTGAAAATAATTTTACCCTAATTTTGTTCAGAATACTACCCTCAAAAGTGAAAAAAACGACCTCTTCAAGGGATTAAAATTTTACAATGTGATTTATTATGCACCTCAGATATTTTCGTCCTTGATCGATAAAAAATGACCTTCTAAAAGTTAAAATGTGTACCTGTGATAGAAAACTACCCTTGAACTTTTTAAAACTACACCAAGAACGATATTTTGCTTCTTTCGCAGTTTTTCACATAATTTCTCATAAGAAAAGTCCTAGAATGACTTAGAAAATATCGTGTAAATATGTAATACTTTCCGTAATCATTCAGGGACAGTTTGAGGTTCGTTTTTTGGCCTTTAAGCCATCTTTGATCAAAAGAATGGTAAAATACTAGAGTACTATCCTCAGGTTTTTTTATTTTTTTATTTCAAGGTGCAACTCCTAATATACGTAGTTTTTTTACTAAATCTATAAGAAATCTAAGAATTAAACAGTCATTTTTTAATAAGATTTTGTAGATTTCACTTTTTACACATAAGAAACACATGTTTTCTTGCTTTTTTAATTCTCCAATGTGATTATGTCAAATAAGGCTTTTCTATTTCCAAGTTGTGATACAGATTTGTTTAAAGACCTAAGTATCCTAAAAATTGCGTCTGATAATAACAAAGAAAGAGAATGTAACTTCCTATTCTTGAAAGAGGGTACTCATTGCCTTCTAATGGCAGTTTCCTGGAGGTGATATTACTTTTCAATAAATCCCAGGCTCATTTCCTGACATCGGACTAGCCGTTTCAACTGAAAATTGATTTGTCCAGCGACACTATTTTGGCACCTCTTTTCAGAAAAAAGACAATATTTTACTTTTTTTCTTAAGGGTGGTTTGCTGGCCTAAATCGTAACTCAAATTGTCTTCAAATAATTTTTAAACTCTGAAATATTTAAACAATATTTCTGAAGTCATCCTAAGACATTTCTTAGTTGAAATTATTTGAAGAACTATGAAAGAAGCAAAATATCGGTCTGAGAGGTAGTTTTTAAAAGCTTAAGATTTAATTAGTTTCAAGTTTATTTCTATGAATGACACACATTTTAACCTTGACAAGGTCATTTTCAATCAATAAAGGCCACACATATCTAAGACATATGAAAAAAGCACATTGTAAATTATCAATCCCCTTAGAGGTTGGTTTCTAAATAAAAATAATTTAAATAAAAATAGTGTAACATTATTTTCAGTGATTGCCATTTTTTCCAAAAATAAAATCAAATAATGAACACTTTTTAGCATTGGAGGACCTTGGATCAAAGGTTATAAAATTTTCTTTGATTTATAAAAAATTCTGTAATACTTTCAGTACCTATTTTTACATTGAATGAAAGAAAATAGGGGGGGGGCAAATAAAAGATATTTTATTTTTTTGGGCCACCCAATTGTGCATTTCCCAATATAAAGAAAACGTTGCAATATTCCCGTGTCCCAACATAACCATGCATCATTGCTCCAATATTGCTACTATTGCTATTCAATATTGCAGCAACGTTGCTAATATTATCCTGCAGTGCTGAAGAAATTTTTCAGGGTTTCGTAGCCCCGGGCAGGAGCCCGTATAGATTCGGTTGGATGTCCGTCCTGTCGTTCATCCGTCGCACTTTTTTCCTGAGACGGGTAATAGGGGAAGTGAGGGGTAGGGAAGTGATAGGGCGTTGAGGAAATGATGTGAGGGTAAGTAGGGTGTCAAAGGGATATGAGAGTAGGGGAAGGACGGAGAAGGCAAGGGTAGTAGGGTAAGTCCGAAATGAAGTAGAGGAAGGAGGGAAAGTAAGGAGGGCAATCATGAGAGGGGAGGGGAAGTAAGAGTAAAAAGTTGAAGTAAGGGAGGGGGATATTTGAATGACTTAAATAAAGTCTAAATATGCTACGAAACTCTGTTTTGCAGGCGCGGTGCCTACTATAACTTATTTTCATTAATTTCTGTTGGGGAAATCTGTTCATTTAATGAACTATTGGAATCGAAATCACTAATGACATGATCATTGTGATCAACGTCATTAAAAGAGAAAGCCGATGTCCGATTCACTAATCCGATGTCACTGGAGAGTGATAAATCAGAGTATAGTATTCGTGTAGCGTAATTAATAGTTCGTGTAGTGGACACGGATATGAAAAAGGAAACGGTATATGAGAGACGTGTGTGCATTGACCGCAACTCTATGAATTTATGGTCTAATAAAAGGAGAAATGAAAGCTGGATCGAACACGACCCGATTACACACCATCCCTCCCTCAGCATGACATTCCGACCTACCCCTGCGTGTGTGATGACACGTGCATGCGCCAGTGCTGATTTCCTTCATGAATATTCAGCCCTTCGATTCTCAACGAGCGACGATACAACGAGAATCAAACGCTCACCTGGCATTCAATTTTTCCCTGATAGTTCGTTAAAATTTCATTAATGTTCTGCAAAATTTAGAGGATTCTCTGGATAAAAAGGAAATAAGCGTAAGGGCCGTAAACGGAGATCCTGAGATTTTAGAAATCTTCCTCTGGGAATTGAATTCCAATCTCAGATGGAATTTTTAAAGTGTTAGAGGTTTAACAAAAATTCTTATCGAAGAAAAGTTTTGGCTCTTTAAAAGAGGGTCTGAAACTACTTTTACGATCTTAAGTTTAAAGCCTCAATTTCAATATAAAAAAATTCATTTTCGGAAAGAATCTAGAAAATTACCATTAGTCCAGGCGTCTCGTATAAAAAAAGGCTATCTGCCGTAGTTAAAAATTCAACCAAGTAGTTTAATTTTCAACTAAGAAAGAGTAACTCTTAATCAAAAAAAGTAATAGTTCATATTTTAACCAAGAAAGGATTTTTATTTTGAATCCAAAACAGTTAAACTGAACAAAAAATACGAATTTTCCACAAAATAATTGAATATTCGACCAAAACATATTTTTCAGTCAATAAAGAAAAAAAATGTCATTCCATATGTTGAACTTTCAAGCCCAAAATACGAGCTTTCTTGAAAAAAGTTGAATTCTCAACTAAGTAATTTAATTTCCAACCGAAAAGATCAATTTTCAACCTAGAAGATTAAATTTTTAACCAAATAGCTGAATCTCCATCAAGTAAGATTAATTTTCTATAACAAAACGTGAATTTTAAATAAAAAATATATATTTTTAAAGAAATAGTTCAATTTTAAACCAAAAAGATTAATTTTCTACCAAAAAAATAAGAATTTTCAACAAATCACACAAATTTTCAACCAAATAGTTGAATTTTTTAATTAAAAAATCGATTTTTAACCAAAACCAGAATAGCTACATTTTCATGTAAAAAAATTGATTTTCATAAAAAAAAATAATTTTCATTTTGAAAAACTTTTTTTCTGCGAAACATCTCAATTCTCTAACAAATAGTTTAATTTTAAGTTTAAAAAATTGATGTTTATCCCAAAAAGAGAATGTTCAATAAAGTAGTTCAATTTTCAAAGGAGAATTTAAATTCATCTCCTAGGAGATGAATTTTATACTAAAATGATGAATCATTGAACCAAAAAATGATTTTTTAACAAATTAATTCAGCTTTCAACCAAGTAGTTGAATTTTCAAGCTGAAAAGATAAATTTTCGAAAAAAATATAGTAGTTGATATTTCAACAAAAAACAATATTTTAGTTTAAAATCAAAAAAAGGTGAATTTGACAAAAAAAATAATTTTTCAACAAAATACTTGAATCTTCAATCGAATTCTTCACTTGCATCTTCAACCAAACGAATAGTTGATTCTTCAACCAGAATATTTGAATTTAAAAAAAAAATTTGATTTTTAACCGAAACAGATTAGTTTTGAACCAAATAATTACATTTTTAACATAAACCGATGAAATTTCTACAAAAAAGATGAATTTTCAAACCAAAAAAGACAAAAAATGTCAAGCCAAAAGGACATTTTAGGCTCTGAAAAAATTATAATATTGTACGTTTGTGAAACTAAATACTTATTTTTAATAACACATTTTATTTCTTAAAACAAGTTTTATTAGGGTTCCACCACGAAGGAATAGTAAGGAGTGGTATCACCCTATGTGTTTGGAGAGCAGAGGTGGGACGAGCGACGCCCAAGAATTCGTTAATGTTTGCTACGAATGAAAACTTGGTCTCGGTATCGTGCACATGGACAGAGTTGTTTTCGCAGTCACGTGTTATTCCCACTCCCCTATGTTATATTTTGACATCTCGATGCATACGTAGGTTATGTTCGTTTGTGTTTTTATTTTGTACTACTAATATAAAAATATTCGTGTTTAGGTTAGGTTGTCAAAACACAAGATCAAAACTTTCAACGCGTATTGACATCGTTGACATGGCAACCGCCAGTGCTCATGTGTGTGATACAGAGACCAAGTTTTCAGCCGTGGCAAGCATTTAGGAATTCTTGGACGTTGTTCGTCCCACTCCCCACACAGGGATAACACTCCTTACTATTCCTTCGTGGGTTCCACGTTTATTCAATGAACAGAGTTCATATTTCATATGTGTGTACATTCCTTAAGTTTATAAAATCTTAGTAAGATTTAGGGGTGGAGGATGGCCGGAGCATATGTAACTCACGGAATCTTATATCTTTATTAATTTATTATTATTTCGTAAATTTATGATTATCAGATTGAATATAAACATTAATATTACTAGTTACTACTAGTATCATCAGACAAATCACAAGTAATACTGTCACATTTATCAATAAAGTGACTTGAATTCTTTTTGTATTTAATGTACTAGGTATTACAGTAAGAACCAGATTGCGCTGAAAAATATGTTTACAATCAAATCTGTTTATCTGTTGGTTTTCAGTGATTTGCAGACTCAAAAGTATCTTACGTGAGAAATGCATTTGACCACGTCCAGGAAATATTTCTGAAAAAAGTTTCAAATTCTTTTTTTCGTAGATTGACCCTTCTCATTATACTTTAGAACAAAATGTTCAACAGTAAAATTAACCTAAAAAGTTAAAAGAAATAGAAGTTGTTGGACATTTTGCCAAAAAATGAAATGGGAAGGGTCAATATATTAAACACGATTTTTTTAACTTTTTTCAAAAATATTTCCGGGACGTGTAGTGGTCATTTCTAGCAAATTTGGATTTTGCAACAGGGCCACTAAACAAAACATTTTAGCGAGAAACGCACTCTATATACAGTAAAAACGGTAAAAGGGTACTAAATGCATGAAATAAATTGGAAGACTTTGACTTCATGAAAATGTAATACTAATCATTTTTATTGTTAAGTGTTTAAATTTATACCCTTACAACTTGAACCCCTTCAATTTGTATGTATCTTTTTCTATAGCTCGAGGCGTTAGCATGAAATATTAATTCAATATTCAAATTTTTATTATGTAGAAGCCGTAGAGTGGTGCGTGTAAATATTGAAGCAGGTTTTTGAGTAGAGGGGCTATTCACATTCATGAATTTTCGAGGCCCTCTGAAACAATTAGTCGTAATTCGCCGAAAATTTGTAAATATTTAATTCGCTTGCAAACTGCAGAGGCCCCTTTCAGATCCCCAAAAGGAAGGCTTTATTAATAATTTCATCTCAGGATTACCGAGCCTCAACGCACACCAGTAGTATAAGCAAGTTTACGGTCGGACGGTTATAATGAAACTTCTCAAAGGGAAGTTTAGACTTTAGAGCCCTCAAAGATGAATTCTCAATCGGGCTCAGGAAAAGCTTTTAATGTTCTCTCTTATTAATTCCTAATTTTTATAATATTTAAATTTTTATTTAATTTTTTTCTAATAGTGTAAATCAATGCGGGACATTGAATCACAACAAATAAGAAAAATGAAAATGAATATATATTATTCTAATCATAATTGTTTAAAATTTCGAAGTAAATTTCGACGCCAAATTTAAAAAGTATAAAAATTAAAGCCTTTAAATTTAGAATTTTTATATTTGGAATTTGAAAGCTGTCAGTGCTAACGTTACGACTTTTTTTAATTTGCAGATTTTTTAAACTCATTCTTCGAATTTAATCTCTGTTTAGATTTTCGACTTTCGTAACTTTCAATCAATCACTTAATGGGAATATTATCGTTGAAGCTTCTAATTTGAAAACATCTGAAATAATTTTTTTGAATTTGGAGGTCTTAAGATTCAATCAATTATAATATATATATATATACTTTTATCTTTACCAAACCTTAAATACTAACGTTCTAAATTTTACAGCCTATAAATTCAATATCTTCAAATTGCATCAAATTTTGAAACCTTTAAATTTGAACATCCAAATTCAATCAAATTTAATTTTCGATCTTAAAATTTTTAATTTTTAAGGCCTTCAAATTTTTTTGCTTTCTATTTTAAAGTCAATTTTCAAACATACTAGATTCAAAATTTCAAATTTGAAACCTCTAAATTTCAAAGTTTTAGTACATTTTAAATCTATCTAATTAAGACATCCTTAAATTCTAAAAAACATCATTGGAATGCTTTTTGACAAAAACTCCGATGCTTATTGCCGATTTTTAAAATTGTAAGTTTGGGAATTTAAATGCTTTATATCTTAAAGTTTTGTAATTTGAACGTTTCAAATTTTATATAATTCGAAAATATATGTTATAGAAATCAAATCTTTCACATTTGAAGGCTGTGAAATTTAAAAAATTATTATTTGTATTTGGAATGCTTCTAGCTACAAAATCTCATAAAATGTGAGCACATTCTGTAAATACAATTTTTCAAATATGAAGCTGGATTTTCTAAGCCTTTAAATTTCTTAACTTTAAATTACGAATTTTCCTACCATGAAACCCCTGCAATTAATAGAATTAAATTAAAGCGAATTAATTATAAAAACATTCAAATTGAATTGCTTTCAATTTGCGAGGCATTCTATTAAAAATTCTTCAATCCAGATCAACCCTCATTAATTTTTTAATTCTGTAATATCTCTCTCTTTATACCCATAATAATTAGGTTCCTACCATCCAAACAATCAAGAATGATAAATGAAGATAAATAATCCACTGTTATTATCATTATTCTTGAATAACTCATAATTTCCTGAGCTGAATTGTGAGGCAAATTGTTTATTCTCTTTTCCTAATTACTAAGATGCAAATTTTATGGGATTTAAATGAGATTTTCTGTTGCAGAAGTGAATCGCCTGTGAAACTAGGCGAGTGGGTGGAAGTGCGAGTCTCAAGGACCGGACGTCTGGCTTCCTTGGAGGTGGAGGACGAACCTGCGCAAGAAGTTCTGACACCAGGAGCATTTACCCAATTGTCGCTGCCCCTGAATCTCTATTTAGGTGGCGCTCCATCCTCGGAAATTTATTCCCCAAAAATGAAAACTAAGTCGAGCTTCGTTGGATGCATACAAACTGTTATTCTGAATCGCAGAGAAGTGAGTCAAGTTACTATAATATTTCCTCGTTTCCTTAAAAGTTATTGTTATCTACAAAAATATTTAGAAATAGTTTCAGTTGAAGATTCGGAATTTTCACTTTCATAACTTATTCTTTATAATAAATCATGATGAGCAATCACATTTAAAAAAAAAAGATCTGACGGAGATGCTGCCCTTAATGCCCCAGGGGGCACAGGATTACTACTTAGATATCATTAAAAACTACTTATTAAAAATGTTTTAAGTAATTTTAGAAAATAAAATACACCAGGCAGTATTTTTTAGGAGTATAATTGAAACAAATGAAATGTTACAAATTTTGTATTCAGAAAAAAATGTTTGAACTTCATTCTTACAAAACCTGATAACTTTTTTCATTTAAATTTTTTCCCCTCTTTTCAGAAACTAATAATCTATAAAATAGTTTTTTTTAGTTTTTTATTTATTCCAAAAATCGATTTTTTTCAACGTCCAAAGTACTAAAAACGCGCGTCCAGATCTAATACTGCATTCCATCTCTTTTAATTCCTTGAAACTGGTTGAGTTTTTCTAACCAATTTTTTCTGGACTTTGTTCAGCACTAAAATATCCCTGTAGTAGACTTTTTTTTATTCAAAATTAGATTTTAGAGAACTATAAAAAATCCGAACTATTCAGAATCATTAGGGAATTCGTATTCCATCCAATCCGGAACAATAATCTAAATAATGTTTGAGAAGGTTTGAAATGTGGATTCGGATAGAACTTGGTTTGGTGTACTGATTAGGAATGATTAAAAAATCGGATTGGATCAGATACAGATTTTGAATTGGGTCGGATTAGTTCGAAGTGAATTTCTATCCGAAGCTTTCGTCAGAATTATCGGAAATCTATTCAGTGAAATACATTGCCTGCTGGAAATTTGATGAATATCCAGAGACAATTAGTCGAATTTTCATATAATTTCGACTTGAGTTCTTTAGAAAGGTTGCCTATTGTAAGTTACTCGGAGACAAGTTTTAGTCTGCACTGAATAAAAGACTGTGATTTTCAATAGGTTGGCATTCTAGCTGAAGCTCTGGGTGGAGTGAACGTAGGAAATTGCGGACATGCTTGCGAGGCTCGACCCTGCGGCGTTGCCGAGTGCCGTCCTATGAGAGAAAGATTCACCTGCAGATGTCGGCCAGGAACACCACATTCCTGTCCAGCGACAAACGAATATATCGCCTCGATAACCTCGTCGACGAAACTCAACATTTCCCCCGGGCATCTTCACGACAAATCTGTGCCTAGCTTTACTGGCACCGAAAGTTATCTCCATTATAACGACGCTGACACCATGAAAAGGTATAACACATTCATTTCTTTCTCCATTTCCAAAAACGAAACCTTACAAGACCTCAAAATGATCTAATTTCACTCATAATTTTAAATTTTCTATGTGCCAATTCCTGTTACTCACAGGAACGCCCTATTCCGTGGGACCTCCTCTATCTTCCAAAACCCCCCTTATTCCACGTAACCCCACCTATTCCTCGGAACCAAAAATATCCCACGGAACACCCTATCACTGGGAACCCTACCGTATCCCTCGGGATCTCATTTGTCTCACATGCACCCCCTCCACCATTCCATCATGACCACCACATATCCCTCGAGACACCCATATCTCACGGTATTACCCTATTTCATAGGACCTCCTCTGTCTTTTAAAATACCCCTTATTCCACGTAACCTCACCCAGGAGGCCATAAATATCCCACGGAAACCTCTGTTCCACGGGAATCTTCTATTCTACAGGACCCCGTCTTTCCCACCTATCCCTCAGAACCCCCTATTTCGCTAGAGCGGTCTATTCTACGGAACCCCCACCTATTCCTTAGTATCTTTTATATCTCATATGACCACCCCCTCCCCCCGGTTCACTTGTACCCCAGCAATTCCCTCGAGACACCCATTCCCCACTAGACCACTCTATTTTTCAGGATATCATATATCTTTCAAAACCCCCATTATTTCACGTAAGCCCACCTATCCTTTTGGATCTATAATATCCCACGGGACCCTCTATTCTAGGGCACCCCCCCCCCCTATCCCTCGGAAGCCTACCTCAGGATCTCAAATATCTCACATGTACCCCTGTCCCCTTATTCTTTCGGGATCCACACGTATCCCTCGGATCTCCCTATTTTACGGGATACGTCCATTCTATGGGACTCCACCTATCCCTCGGTACCCTACCGTTTACTCCGGGATCTCACATTCAGCCCTCCCCTGCGACTATTCCCTCGGGACCCCAAACAGCCCTCCAGACACCCATATATCACGGGACCACCTTATTATATGGGACATCCTCCATCTTTCAAAACGCCCCTTATTCTACGTAGCCCCACCGATCCCTACAACCTAAAATATCCCACGGGACCCGTCTATTCTAGGGGACCCCACCTATCCCTCGCAACCCTATCGTTTACCTCGGGATCTCGCTTATGGGGCGTAATTCCTTAAGTTTACCCACACCTAAATAAAAAGTTGTATGACCGGGCCAAAAATTGGGCCAGCTATAATCCTATTGGGTGGTACTTCTGACATGAAAAATTAATTCATTTCGACAAGTTTGTATTAAAGTGAAGGGGGTTGCATTTTTGGGCTTTTAATGGAAAGTCTTATTTTGAAACATTTCTAACTTTTCCCCTGATGCGTCAAATAAAATTTCACATAAAATGTTTTCGATAGATTTTTTCACCATTTTTTAGAAGGTCAAAAAAAAATTTTAAGAAATTCAAAATTTCACTATCATTTTTGAAATTCAAAAATAAATGTGACTTTTTTCAAATTTCGACACTTTATTTGTTTGAAAATAATTTAGATAGCAATCTGAGGTTTTTTCCTATAGGACTCCAATTTTCAGAATAGCATTTTAATTAGTCTTTGAGTAATCGAACGATAAGTAACCAGATACCACGATAGGACGGGCGGTGCGCGATATCTGCCCAAAAATTGTACCCCCATCACATGCATCATTCGATTACTCAAACACTATTTAAAATGCTGTCCTGAAAATTGGAGGTCTTATAGGAAAAAAACCTCAGCTTGATTTTTAAACTGTTAAAAAAAAAGTATCGAAATTTGAAAAAAGTCAATTTTATTTTTGACTTTCAAAAATAATCGTGAAATTTTTTATTTTTTCTAAATTTTTTGACCTTCTGAAAAATGGTAAAAAATGTATCAAGAACATTTCTTGTGAAATTTTGGTTGACGCATCAGGAAAAAAGTTAGAAATGTTTGAAAATACGGCTTTCCATCAGAAACAAGACATGTAACCCCTTCCCTCCGTCTATTCCCTTGGGACCTCCCCCCCCCCAACCATCCCTCGGTGAATGCCTCCTCTATCTTTCATAACCCTCCTTATTCTACGTAACCCCACCGATCCCTCGGCACCAAAAATATCCCTCGGAACCCATCTATTCTAGGGGACCCCACATATTACTTGGAACCCTACCGTATGTATACCTCGGGATCTCAATGATCTCACATGCATCCCCACCCACTCTATTTCCTTGGGACCCCACCTATCCCTCGGAACCCTACCGTATCCCTCAGAATCTCACTTATCTCATGTGCACCCCCCCCCCCCCATATTTGCTTCGGGACAGGCCCACGGTGGTGAAAATCTGGAATTTACTATTCAAAAAATGGTCTGCACTCTACAGCTTTCACTTTTCAACAGATTTGAAAATGTTTTCAAAAAACTAAAGAGTATTACATTCTTTATCTACAAACTTACAAAAAAAGTGCTTTTTTAGGAAATATATTGTTTTTCTCAGCTTTTTACCCTTGACATATATTTTCAATGAACTTGAATGGTAATTCTGCATATAAAGAAGGTAAATAATTTTGTTTATTGTGCAATATTATTGTTATAAATAAAGCAATTAATTGTTTATTCGACTTACTAAGCTGCAGAATATTGTTAAAAATTAACATTTAGCTTTTTGATAAGCTAAGGATAAAAACCATTTTGGTTTCAGACTATACTAAACGTCAAAAGTACGCGACCCTCACTTTGAATGCTTCCAACTCGTTCAAAAAAAATCGCAGAAAATTTTGGCCAGGTAAACGTGAAAGCTTAAGGTCTCCCGAATTGAAAGATA
>JAABKJ010000854.1:0-32472 GCA_011634705.1 Andricus grossulariae
AGTCCTCTTGCCGCTCACAAATCGGGGTGCTTTTTTAATGTGAGTCACCTCGCCTGTCACAAATCGGGGTGCTTTTTAAAATGTTAGTCCCCTGGCCTCTCAAAAATCGGGGCGCTTTCTTTGTGTTAGTCTCCTTGCCCCTCACAAATCGAGGTGCTTTTTTAATGTGAGTCAGCTCGCCTCTCACAAATCGGGGTGCTTTTTTAATGTGAGTCCCCTCGCCACTCACGAATATAGGCGCTTTTTTATGTTAGTCTCCTTGCCCCTCACAAATCGGGGTGTTTTTTTTTAATGTGAGGCCCCCCGCCTTTCACAAATCGGGGCACTTTTTTAATGTGAGGGCCCTGGCCCCTCACAAATCAGAATGCCTTTTTAATGCGAGTCCCCTCACCTCTCAAAAATCGGGGTGCTTTTTTAATGTAAGTTCCCTTGCTTCTCACAAATCGGGGTGCTTTTTCAATGTGAGTCCCATCGCCTCTCAAAAATTGGGGTGCTTTTTTAATGTGAGCCCCTTGCCCCTCACAAATCGGGGTGCTTTTTTAATGTGATGCCCCTCGCCTCTCAAAAAATCGGGGTGCTTTCTAAATGTAAGTTCCCTTGCCCCTCACAAATCGGGGTGCTTTTTTAATGTGAGGCCCCTCGCCTGTCAAAAATCGGAGTGCTTTTTGAATTAAAGTCCCCTTTCCCCCCACAAATCGGGACGCTTTTTTAACGTGAGACCCCTAGCCTCGCACGAATCGGGATGATTTTTTAACGTAAGTCCTCTCGCCTCTCACAAATCGGGGCGCTTTTTTGTGAGTCCCCTCGCTCCTCACAAATCGGGGTGCTTTTTTTAATGTGAGGCCCCTCGCTTTTCAAAAATCGGGGAATTTTTTCAATGCAAGGACCCTCGCGGCTTACAAATCAGGGTGCTTTTCTAATGTAAGTCCTATCGCCTCTCACACATGGAGGTGCTTTTTTATGTGAGTCCTCTTGCCGCTCACAAATCGGGGTGCTTTTTTAATGTGAGTCACCTCGCCTGTCACAAATCGGGGTGCTTTTTTAATGTTAGTCCCCTGGCCTCTCAAAAATCGGGGCGCTTTTTCAATGTGAGCCCCTTGCCCCTCACAAATCGGGGTGCTTTTTTAATGTGAGTCCCCTCGCCTCTCACAAATCGGGGTGCTTTTTTTTAAAGTGAGGCCCCTTGCCTTTCACAAATCGAGGCACTTTTTTAATGTTATCGCCCTGGCCCCTCACAAATTAGGGCGCTTTTTCAATGTGAGTCCCCTCACCTCTCAAAAATCGGGGTGCTTTTTAATGTAAGTTCCCTTGCTTCTCACAAATGGGGATGATTTTTTTTGTGATTCCCCTTGCCTCTCACAAACCAAGGTGCTTCTTTATTGTAAGTCTCCTCACCTCTCAAAAAATCGGTGTGCTTTCTGAACGTAAGTTCCCTTGCCACTCACTTTAATATAACTCTTTAATATATTTATAATAATAATGTGAGGCCCCTCGCCTGTCACAAATCGGAGTGCTTTTTGAATTTAAGTCCCCTCGCCTTGCAAAAATCGGGGTGTTATTTTAATGTTAGTCTCATCGCCACTCACAAATGGGGACGCTTTTTTCATGAGATTCCCCTTGCCCCTCACAATTCGGGGTGCTTTTTTAATGTGAGGCCCCTCGCATTTCACAAATCGGGGTGCTTTTTTAATGTGAGTCACCTCGCCACTCACCAATAGAGGAACTTTGTTTCATGTTAGTCTCCTTGCCCCTCACAAATCGGTGTGTTTATTTTTAATGTGAGGCCCCTCGCATTTCACAAATCGGGGAACTTTTTCAATGTGAGGGCCCTCGTCTCTCACAAATCGGCGTGCTTTTTTATTGTGAGTACCCTCGCCTCTCACAAATCGGGATGCTTTTTTAATTGGAGTCCCCTTGCCCCCCACAAATCGGGACGCTTTTTTAACGTGAGACCCCTCGCCTCGCACGAATCGGGGTGATTTTTTAACGTGAGTCCTCTCGCCTCTCACAAATCGGGATGCTTTTTTAATGTGAGTCCCCTCGCCTCTCAAAAATCGGGGTGCTTTCCTATTGTGAGTCCTTTCGCCCCTCAGAAATCGGGTTGCTTTTTTAATATGAGTCCCCTTGGCTCTCACAAATCGGGACACTTCTTTATGGTGAGTCTTCTCGCCTCTCACAAATGGGGGTGTTTTTTTATGTGACTCCCCTCGCCTCTCATAAATCAAAGTGCTCATTGTCTGCAAGATCCCTTCCATCCTCGTCGCTATCTTCTTCGATTACAGGAGTAATATTTTCCACCTGAAATAATTTACTGAGAATTTCAGCTATCCTCGGAATACTAAATCAAAAGAACCGTCTGCTTGACCATAAGTTAGATAGTAAAATGCTTCCGAAAGTTGGAACCTATTTTCAAGTTGCATCGTATATGAATAAGCTATTCGGAAGAAGGTTGAAATCGGACGCAGATATTTCAGATGCAATTTAGAAAAGGATGTGAGCCCGGAGATATATGGAAAATACATTAGTTGATGAGGCCGAGGAAAAAGTTTGGTTACGTAGAAAAGTGATGTTCCAAAGTATGTCATCAGAAGATCTCTTAGATTTCCCTGAAATGACTGAAAATGATCTTAAAATTTTGTTTACTGGATCTTATTTACTGTCGCAGGCAGTATCTTACTTAGCTGAGATGATTGTTAAGAATGGAAAAGTGAATCTGTAGTTGGTTAAAGATCAAACGAACGTTTCAAAATTGCAAGTTCAATCGTGTCATATTTCTCGAAAAATATATCCGTGTTTCGTGAAATATAAACCCAATAGTTTCGGTATTTCAGGTCTGCTGCAGTATGCATGTGACTGCGCTAACGGCAGAAGAACTATTGGCTGCTGTTCACATATTGCTGCAATAGTTTACTATTTATCTAACGCGAGGTATTTGTCCAAAGTTTCGAAACCAGCTAAAATACTCAGTAAATTGTTTCAGAGGGACAATATTACTCCTGTAATTGAAGAAGATAGCGATGAGAATTTAAGGGATCTTGCAGGCAATAAACAAGAAGTGAGAGGCCTCACATTAAAAAAGCGACCCGATTTGTGAGAGGCGTGGGGACTCACATTAAAGAAGCACCCCGATTTGTGATAGGCGAGGGGCCTCACATTGAAAAAGTACCCCTATTTGTGAGGGGCAAGGGGACCTACATAAAAAAGCGCTTCGATTTATGAGGGGCGAAGGAAACTTACATCAAAAAAGCACCCCGATTTATGAGAGGCGAGGGGCCTCACATTGAAAAAGCACCCAGATTTGTGATAGGCGAGGGGTATCACATTAAAAAAGTACCCCGATTTGTGAGTGGCAACGGGACCTACATAAAAAAGCGCCTCAATTTATGAGGGGCGAAGGGACTCACATAAAAAAATCACTCCGATTTGTGAGAGGCGAGGGGCCTCACATTAAAAAAAGCACCACGATTTGTAAGGGACAAGGAGACTCAGATAAAGAAAGCGCCCCGATTTGTGAGAGGCGAGGGGACTCACATTAAAAAAGCACCCCGATTTGTGATTGGCGAGGGGCCTCACATTAAAAAAGTACCCCGATTTGTGAGGGGCAAGGGGACCTACATAAAAAAGTGCCCCGATTTATGAGGGGCGAAGGAACTCACAGCAAAAAAAGCACCACGATTTGTAAGGGGCAAGGAGACTCAGATAAAGAAAGCGCCCCGATTTGTGAGAGGCGAGGGGACTCACATTAAAAAAGCGCCCCGATTTGTGAGAGCCGAGGTTCCTCACATTAAAAAAGCACAGTAAGGGGTCTGAAGTCGTACTGCAACTTGTGAGACCTTTAGAATAAATGAATTGGACAATAATGGGAAGTTATGCGATTCTGTAAAAAATTAATAATTAATGCCCCTGTATTGAATGAACCCCCTTTTTCGAATTTAAAAGATTTTTTTTAAAAATTTGACCAATTATTCAAGTATTTCGAGTCGCACAATGTGTCTAAAGATGCTGTTGCGTACGGAGCGAGACACTTGTACAGCGCGTCGGAGACCGTACGTGACCCGCCCAAGATCTTTCTTATATTAAACTATGTACTACCCCCCTCCGATCGTTTTGAGACTCGGATATGTTATTATACCGTGTTTAAAGATTTTTTAGACAAAAGATGGTGATAGTTCCTCAAATGCATCCTATAAAAAAAAATTCGAACCATTTTTGAAAATTTTTTTTTACCCGTATTTTGCACAACAAAAATTTCGAAATTTTTTTACAACATTCTCCCATTGAGTCCCTTTATATTTTTTGCCCATCGAAATCGGTCCAGCCGTTCTTGAGAAAAACTAATTTTTTTAATTTTGTTCTAGCCCTCATAACTCCCATAAAAAGTATTTCTCAGATATAATCCTTTGAGAAATTTAGTCTTACATTAGTGCCAACTTACTGTAAAAATCTCAACCAGATCCGAGCGAGGGCAGCACATACATGCTTACCCTGCTATGCCCTTTAACTATTCCATTTTTGGTTAAAAAATTAGCTTTTTCAGTTGAAAATTCCACTATTTGGTTAGAGTTTCATTTATTTTGTTAAAAATTCAAATTTTCACGTAGATAATAATCCTCTTGGTTAAAAATTTCTTTAAGAAGTTGAAAAATCGTCTTTTTTGGTATAAAATCAATTTTTCGTGGTCAAAATGCAACTGTTTAGTGAAAAATAGATATTTTTCAGTTAATTGAGTTGATTGAATTGGTTGATTGAGAATTGATCTACTTTGTTCAAAGTAATTTATATTTCTCAAACTGAAAATTGAACTATTTGGTTGGAATTTGAACTGTTTGGTTCAAAATTAACGTTTTTCTTAAAAGTTCATATTTTCAGATGAACAATTCAACTGTTTTGTAGAAAATTCGTCTTCTTGGCATGAAAATTCAACAATTTGATAGAAATTTCACCTTTTTTGTAAAAAATTCGTTTCCTTATGACAAATTAAATATTTTTTACATGAAAATTTGATTATTTGATTTTTTGTTAAAAATGGATTTTTTTTTGTATACAAATTTGAATATTTGGTTGAAAATTTAAGTAATTATTTGAAAAATCATCTTTTTAGTTAGAAAATTAACCTTCTTGTTCGAAAATTTTAATATTTTATTGAAGATGTCTTTTTTGGTAGAAAATTTTTCTTCTCAGCTGAAAATTCAAATAATTAGTCAAAAATGTATGCATTTTACTGAGAATGCGCCTTTTTGGTGAAAAATTAATCTTCATGGTTGAAAATTCATTTTTTGGTTGAAGATTCAACTATTTGGTTGGAAATGCATCTCTTTTGGCGAAAATTTCATCTTTTTTAGTTAAAAATGTAACTGTTTGCTAGAAATTTAATCTGATTTGGTTGACTATTCAACTAGTTTGTTGAAAGTTGAACTTAAGTCGTAAGTCTTACGTTATTTTTTAATAAGACCTGAATAAATTCACGAAAAAAATTCAGTCGGCAAAAATTACGTAAGACAGGGGGGGGGGGCAAAACTTACGTATCCTAACAAAGGGGGATACGCGGTTTAAAATCTTAGAAAGAAACTTCACGTAATTAATGCACGGCGCCTTTGTGCTTGCAATTATTGAAATATTTTTTTTTTAGCTGAAAATGAAAGAGCACTAAAAACTAAATTGGCTTTAGTATCAGACATTTGTTCAGATAACAAATGATATTCATACTTTCAATGGTGAAAAAGAAAACATCAAAGTTTAAGTTTCGCGCTACAATTATCTTAAATTGGGAAGCTAACCTTATCTGTGTTATATCTTCGTGATAAATACCAGCCCCCTGAAACTCTGAGTTGAAAATGTACTATGTGTTGACGGTGGTCGTGTGGTGGCGCCAGCTATGCAGTTGGCCTATGGTTGTTGCAAATGCATGGCAAAATAATAACATTGAACTTAATAACAGATTAAAAGTAATTTACTGGAAGTGTTAAATAATCTTTGAGTGTTTCGAGTGATATTTGCGACATTTTCCATCGTCTCAGTGAAAAAAAAAATGAGAAAAACTGCTCTTAGATGTAAAAATCTGCATATTTACAGATGCTCCAAAATATCCACAGTGTTGAAATTTTGACAAAACAAAATCTTTCTAGATGATCAACTGTGAATATAAATTATAATGATTGTTAAAATTGAACTGTGCATGGATTAACAAGTGATTATTAATTGATTTTACAAGACGATTCGAAATCAGTTCAAAATTCAAGAATTTACAGATTTTAACGTTAAAATGTTAAATGTTAAAATGTTTAAATTGGAAAGTCTTAGTAGTTAAACAAATGTAAACGCATGATTGAAACTTTATAATCTATTTAACATTGTAAAATAACTTAAAAACAATATATTCATGCTCAAAGACTTTTATTAAATTTAAAATATTGTTTTAGTCTAAAATTTGAAACTTTAAAATTTGAAATTTTGTAATTAGGAAAAATAACAATTGCTTAATATTTAGACATTTTTGACTGTTCATGTACGATCAGTAATTGTAAATCAAATATTCAAAATTAAACAAACAAAAACTAAACTTTGAACATTACAATTTTAATTGTTCTATTTAAAAAAATGTAATTTTCAAGTTGAATTTAGTTTCAATTTGAAATTTTAAGTGATTTCAAATAATTTAAACGAAGTGTCGACGTCGTACACCGACAAAATTTGGCTATTCGTACCGAAATTTCGGTGCAGGTTTAGAAGGTCTGAAAAAATTAAAAAATTAATTCACAATTTGAAAAAAAAATTAAAACAACGTGTAGATGTTTCAAGATTTTGAAATTAAATTTTGAAGCTTCTTGAGGATTTTTCAACTATTTAAAATGAAAATATTTTAACTTCTGATTCAAGAAGCGTTCAGTTTATAACAAAAATGTAGTTGCTCAATTTTGAATAATTCTAGCTTAAAACTGCTTAAAATGATTTGCAGCCCAGTATTTATTACTTCAAATGGTTCATAAAAACACATAATTTGTTTATTAAAATATTTGAAAATCCAAAATGCATTTAAATTATTAAATAAATAAAGTAAATAATATAAAGTTTAAGCTATTTTCTCTTCGGATATTTAAAAATTACACAGATAATTGTATGTCTGATTTAATTGCGCATGAATAATAATTTGTTGTAATTAGTAGGAATGCATTAGGATTAACGTCTAAAAGCAGTGAATTTTACGATTTTCGCAAATTATTTTTAACTCAAAAGATTTAAAAGTCCTGAATATCATTATCTTTTACTGAGAACTATCAGAAAATTATTTTTAATTAACAAACATTTTTTTAAACACTTTCGCCTTGCATTATTTGAATTCTAGGCCAATTGCATAGCTGGCGCCGCCACACGGCGACCGTCAACTCTCATGAAAATATTTTCCACAGTCCTCCAGAGTAAAGTGGCATAGGGCTGATAAATACTCATTAGAGTCATTTTATTATTTCATTAAATAGTAATTAAAAAATAAAAACTAATGTCTAGATACACTTATACAGAAAGAATTAGTTTTTACGAAGATACAAACAAAATGAGGCAAAAATGGATCAAATCCCATGTATTTGATCCATTGTTTTCCCCTCAGCACTCAACGAAGTAGAGTTAGCTCTGGTGGTTAAGAGAAAATACCTAATATAGCAGTAACGTCACTTCACCTTAATTGTGGCGCAGAATTTAAAATAAATAATTTTGCTTTTTTACCATAAGCAATAGTCTATATTAATAGAATATTCTATTTACCTTACACTGCAAGTTTTTTTTTTAAATTTATTATAATTTTTTGTGTACTTTGAAAAGTGTTTGTAAAGAAAAGGAAAGCAAGCGCATGTGTTCAAATGTATGAGTTTTTTACGCATGGAATATCACTTTTTGTTGAGTATCTGAAAAAATTATCCACTTCTGTATCTTCCATGAACGAAATTTAAGTAATGAGTCTGCACTCTCAGCCTTGGTTTACAATTTGTAAATATCGCCTTTCGAGGAATGATTCAACACTTTTTCTGACGGCAAAATTACAATTGAGCTAAAAGTAAAATGGTTACAAGAATAAAGGACCTCTTATTCATGAGATTTAAACATGCTTTATCATTATGTCCTTCTTCAATTAAATTGAAAGATTTCCTCTTTCGTCGTCAATTTAAGAGAAATAGAAAATTAAAGTTTAACTTGATTTGCAAATTTGTAACTTCAACTTTAAACAAACATGAAATAAAATAACTTTCTGCTCGGGAATTCGAAACAACACAGAAATGCATTTACATTCAAATGCAGCTCGCCTTTGAACTGCGTTCGCAACTAAATGAAGTTACAATCGATACTGCATTTTTTAGATTAATCGAATCCAGAGCAGGATTTGGTGAATTTCTTTTTTAACTTGCTTTGGATGAGGGGTTCCGTATGGATTATCGCAATCAACTGTTTTTAGTGAACGGTTTCATCTCGAAAGATTGAGAGTTATTATCCACTAGGAATTGTTCATTCGTCTGTGGAGGATCATTTGCTAAGAGATTTTAGAAGGGCGATGTTATTACCACGGTAGAAGGTCATAAGTGTTACACATCCATCCTGAGTTTTAATGAGACCAATATAATGGAAGTACATATTTACACAAATATAATTTAAAAAAATTGATTATCACTTAATTTGAAGTTACTTTTACCTTCACACATGCATACATTCATACATCCATACATGCATACATACATACATACACAGATGCATACATAGACACATAATTATAATGTATTAAAACAATATCAAGAATTCTTTAATCGTTGAAATTTCATGAAATTTGATACGAATAAAAACATTTGAGACGATTGTTTTAAACTAATTTAGATATTCATTCAAAATACAATTTTCAACGTTGGAGCAGCTTTATATTAAATAAAAATGACTCGAAAATGTGAAAATGAAAAAAACTTTGTTTTACATTAAACTTTAATAAAACTTTGAAAATGGCAGAGATGCTTTTATTTCTGCATTTGGCTCCAGGGCGTTACAGTTGCGACACTGAGAACAGCAATGTATTCCATGACATAACTCTTTTGCATTTCTCTCTTAGAGATGTAGATTTAATATCAAAGTTTTTTTTCTTTTTGTAAATGTTCTAGATTTTGTTCATTAGAAAACCAAGAAATGATACTCTCTAAATTAACCCTATTTACAAAATTCACAAACGCAAAATATTTTTTAAGCTTCAGGTTCGATTTTTATTCAAAACTGTATGCATTATTTGATTCTCCTCATAATAAGAAGGTGTTCGTTTTAATATGGAAACTGCGGATATAGCTGATTTTTTTTTAATCTCCGCGTTTTGCGACCCCCTGAATCTGAAAAAAACAGTTTCTATGATGGTGTGTGTCTGTCCTCACTTTATGTATATCGTCATTGTGTTGTCGTTTTCGTCTGTATGCTGGATAACTTTTGAAAGAATGGTCGTTTTGGATTACACTTTGTATTTAAGGACCAAAAATAAAGGTCGATTTCGTTAACCAATCTTTTTGCAGCCTAACTATGCACGATACGAAAAAAAATGAATGAACACAAATTTTTGACCCGAAAAACATGGACAAATTTTGTTATAAAGTATTTTTTGATAGGACACAAAATTTTTGTTTTATACGGAAAAAATCATTTTGTTGGGAAAACGACATAAATATAATGAAATATTAATTAACGCGTAGGTTTTGTTTCAATAGTGAAAAATAACAATAAGAATAAACAAATTACCTGCTTGGAATAACGATACAACATACAATAAAATGTTGAATAACATAACTGCTCGCTTAAATTAGATCTATAAATTAGCTTGCGATTATTTTTTGTAGGACGCGCACTTTTTTAATTATAAAAAGAAGACAATGAAAATACGCTGGCTCCAATATCGATGCATCATTTGAATTGTAATAATATATGTGATGGTACCTATCACACGTTCCAATTATGAGACAGTTTGACAAATAATTCGATTTATAAATAATTTAAAAGTATATTTCTTAGTGTAAATTATTATATTAGTAAGTATGAAAGTTAGGCTTTTCATCTATATAAAAAGCAAGTATAGTTCTAAAGTTTTAGGCACTAAAAATAATTCTCATTATCTAACCTGAAAACTCGGAAAAATTGACTGCCATTTATCCGAGTCAAAAGGCTTGATACCTATAATTTATTTTATTTCGTGTATTCACTAATTTCGATTATGTCACATGTGTAATAGATTAAATGGCAGCTTAAGTTTGATAGATTTGAGATTACTGCACTTTTTCTTTATTTGAATACAACTTTATTTATTAGTTAGTTGTTTTATAATACGTACACCTTTTTCAACACGGTCCGTATTTATGGAACGGAGAAACATGGGTGTACCATATCGACGGACACGTTTTTAACGCTTGCTCCTATTTATGGAACAGAGGTACGTTTGCAATAAAATGTATTTTTTATTATAATAATATAGCTTATGTTATGTTATTATTATATAATAGTTGAACTTCAAGTAAAACGAATTATTTTTCAACAGAAAAAAAACGATTTTCAACCAAAATAGTTCAATTTTCAACCAAAGTGATAAATTTTCAAATGAAATGATGAATCTTCAACTAGAATATTTAAATTTAAAACCAAGCAGATTTATTTTCAACTAAAATGATAAATCGTTAACTGCAATGGTTGCATTTTGAATCAAAAATATGAATATTCAACCATGAAGATTAATTTTCTACCAAAAAATACGAATTTTCAAAACAATATATGAATTTGCAAACAAGTTGTTAAATCTGCAATTGAAAATGATAAACTTTCAACCGATAGTTGAATTGTGAAAAAATGAATTTTCAACAAAAAATGAAATAGTTAAATGGTAAGTTAAACAAATTAATTTTTAGCAAAAAAACATAAATTTAAACGAAAACTTTTATTCAATTTATTTATCTCCATGAACGATTGAAATAAAATGTCATTGTACTGTTTAGTTTGATCTGATATACAAAATAATATAAAATAAGCCATATTAATATAAAGAAAGACATTTCTCTGTTATTCCATAATAGGGACATGCATTAGGTCATAATAGGTACATCTAGGTTGTACCGCTTTTTCATAAATATGATAATTTTTCTTAGACGAAATGAAACTTTTGATAGGCGTTTCGAATTCAGAAAAGATCAGCCCATTGATTGATATAAAAGTTCTGAAAATATATTCTACTATCGTTTAAAAATTAATGAAAATCTCGAAACCAACTTAAAATTTGTCTCATGATGGGCACCTTTACCTTAAAGGTTAATCCAAAATAAGAAACAAATAATAAAGAAAGCATAAAAAATAAAATTTGTTCATTGTTTTGCAATATCTAAATGAGCAGTCCCAGAACCAGGTACTGAAATTAATATAATATACATTTAATATAATGAAGTTAAACATGATATAGAAAATTTCGCGTTTTGGATAAATTGTAATCCAGTGCGAAGCGCGAGATACACGACGTGAATGTATACGTCAAAGCTGAAGGAGCTTTGACAAAATAGTAATAACAATCACCATATTACAGTTGTCGCTGACTTGATTTTTAATTTCAAAAGATCTATGCAGAAATTTGGGAGAAGTAAAAAGACCGAGCGCAAAGCATGAGATCCGACAGACGCGCGTCCTAGGCGCGCTCAAACTTGCGAGCGAAGCGAGCCACGCGCCTACAGCGCAATGAGAATGTCCTCGCGCGGTAAGCAGATTTTTTGTTATTTTGTTTCTTTGCCTGCTGTATGTGACAAAAGCAGAGGCAAATTTGCATTTCTGTTCAATAGATTGAATAGCTTTCAATCGTTAATCAGACAAATGTAATGATTATTGGAAGAGCTAATGGTAAATTTGTGTTGCATTTAACTAAATATTGCATCGCTTTTTCAATGCAAAGGTGTGAATTAAAATTGAACCACTTTCAACAGGTAAACCATTTAACTAACAGCATTTAACTCTGTAATTAGTCTGGTGAAACCCTTTCTACTTAAGCCTTGAAGGGGAACAGTGTGAAGGGTGGTGTATTCAGGGAAGCTCGAATTAGTCACAGACGACAATTAGGCTTTAGCTTTTTATTGTTATTCAATATATTATATTGAATTAAAATATAAAATACTTTATTTCTTACCCTTGTTACAATTCTCAAAAAACTTTAAAATTAGAAAATCTTTTTTTAAGTTCCATATCTAATTCGTGATATTAAAGGATCAAATACCAATTCCGAAACTGCTATTATTTAAATTAGTTCTTCCTTTAATGACAACATTATGAAGAAGCCAGTTGTCAACTCCGTCACATGTTAAAAGCATTTTGTAGTTTTATGACAGTAGAGTTTTTGTGAATTGTGGTTCTTCACTTTAAAGGAAACTTTAACAAGCTTTAATAGTAATTGTAATATATTTCTTGTAAAAGGCGTTTAAAACGTCAAACATTTTTGCACGTGACCAGAAACTGCATGAAAATGCTTTGTGCAACGGAATTCCGTCACCCTAGCTTGAGGTTCCGGCTCACGAATGCATTTTAATTAGACTTTTCTTTTAAATCTCGCATACATATGCGCACATACGCCTAATTTTTGCATAACCGCACATGACATACATATTAGGTGTACAAATAAGTTCTACCCATTTTCAGCAACTTTTTTTTTATTTATAGAAATTTAACAAAATGCAAGTGGTAATTGATATAGCGGTCATTGGCTTCTAATACTCTTCGCCAACGCTCAGGCAATTGATAGATTCCATGGCGAAAGAAGGCTTGATCTTTTGACGTTATAAAGTCATTCACCAGTTTCCGCACTTCAGCTTCAATTTGAATTTGGTGTCCAGCTAAGCTGTTTTGTAACGAGCAAAAAAGGTAGTAATCGGACGGGGCAATCTCTGGAGAGTAAGCCGGTTTGGCGGACCACGGAACTTCTATGTCGCCTAGCGTTATTGTGCTCAGTTGTGCTGCAATATTCGTCCATGCCCAGAATATGATCTCTTCTCTTCGATTTTTTTCGCCGAACAGTTGAGTTGTAAAGAGTAACATTGCAAGGGGGAAGACACTGCCCCGTCCGATTATCACATTTTTCGCTCATTACAAAACAGCTTAGCTGAACACCAAATTCAAATTGAAGCTGAAGTGCGAGAAATGGTGAATGACTTTATAGCGTCAAAAGATCAAGCCTTCTTTCGCCATTGAATCCATTAATTGCCTGAACGTTGGCGAGGAGTAGTAGAAGCCAATGGCCACTATACTAATTAATAGTTGCATTTTGTTAGATTTTTATGAATGATCAAAAAAGTTGCTTAAAGCGGGTAGAACTTATTTATACACCTAATATATACATGTTTCTGCAAGCTGCATCCTGGTTAAATCAAGCACCATGATCGTTAATTGCATTCTTCAGAATGTGACAATGTATATGTGATAAAGGGTGCTTTGAAAAGTTTCTGCTAAAAGTGTGATTGGGAGAGTGACTATGACCGTCCGTGTAATTGACATTACGGTGGCAAGTACATGGCTGAAAGTGAAAATCTCTGGTGCTGCTTTAAGCATAATACTAGCCCTTACCGCTTACAGCAGGCACTTAACCCTTGTTACTAGAGTCAACGAGCAATAACCCAGCTGCTCCTTGCGATATTGACTACCTTAAGGGACCTAATCCTGACTCTGTGATCAAAGCCCACATTTTCTCTTACAGCTTTTCTAAATTCAAACCACCTTTCGTCTAAGCTACCCTCAATAGAGGCTTGAATTCAGATTAACTTTTCAGTTCCGGTAGATAATGCACTGGATTAAGTGCTATTAGATGTTCTACTTGAAAATTTGATATTCCAATCTTCTCCGGAAGGATTTTTTTCAATACTTTTCTGACCCTTAAACTCTAGGATTTATAGGGTTCATACATAAAGAGATTGTTATCAGTATATTATCTCATTCCATAATAATATGTGACATTCCGCAAGGAAATGGTACATACGTATGTCATGAGATGAAGCATAGATTTAAGTATGATTTCTCATCAAACCCCTAAAAACGATACTTTTGACCTCTGTTCACACACAAGCAAATATCTCCTAAACTACGATCGACAAAATGGGCCCTTTCTTTGCAGAACGTCACACATGATATGCTATAAAAATAATCAAAATTCTGAAATATGAAAAAAAAATCAAGGGTTTTCCAGAATTGCCAAATAATCTAGAGTATTCTAAAAATACAAGAAATCTCAAGATCATCACAGAACATTCTGATTTCTGAAAATTCTGAAATTTATAAAAATTATTCATGGGTTCTTTAACACACCAAAATATTCTTGAAAAATCAATAAAATTCTAGATTTTTTAGAAAAAGTTATAAATGAAATAGTATCACATGTAATTCTAGAATAGATAAAAAATTTAACAATACTCTAAAAACGTCTAAAACATTACAAAAAAAAAATTTAACGCAGAAAATTAGAAAACATTACAGGGTTATTTCAGAACATTTTAGGATGATCTGGAACATTCTACAATAGTCAAGAACATTATAGGATATTCTAGAGTATTTCATGAAAGTCTAGAACATTCTAGAACACTTGAGAACATTCAGAAAAACTAAGAACACCTCGAAACGTTCCAAAATATTTTTAAAATTTCTAGAATATTCTACAACAATGATTGAAATTATAGAAAAGTGTAAACATTCCAGAACATTGCAGAACGTTCTACTAAAAGACATCATATTCTAGAATAGCGAAGAATATTCATAATACTCTAGAAAACTCAAGAACATCACAGAACAACCAAAACATTTCATAAAATTATAAACTCAGTATTTTAAAGTATTTTCTTTAAGAAAATTATTTTCCAATGAAAACAAGTGTGAGAACCAAAAAGATAAATAGCCCTAATCATAGATTTTTACTGTTTACATTTCAGAACATTCTGCAGCATGAATTAGTATCGTCATCTTTCCGTTTAATAATTGATATTTAGCACATAAATTAGCATAAGATTACATGTGTAGAAGAAAAGATTTCTGAATCTCAGACATGGGTAATTTCCAATAATATGAATACTCAATGCCATATTTCCCATGATAGCGACTGTATCTCACATTGAATTACAGGGCGATAAACGATAATAGCTAATGTAGCCGTTGGCCTTAAAGAATAATGTAATCTTCTCCCAACAGCGAGGGAGTTGTGTACTCGAGAGCTGTAAGTTACCTCCTTTCTATTTTCTGACATAACTCGATCGAATTTATGTTTCGAACAAGCCCCTTATCCTTTTATACATGTACATTTTTATTACATACGTATATTTATATAGCTCAGGTTGGGCCGAAGAAACATAATTTTTTTGAACGAAAAAAATTAGCTGAACCGAAAAGTTGTTGTATGTAACAAGATACGGCTTATCCTTAAACTTTGAGACTGATAAAAAAATAATCTAGCTATCCCAAGCGCATTGAAGTTCTAAGCAGCGAAGAGCGCATAGTTTGTTATATATGTGATACATTTATAAATGTTGAAGATTCTTCTCTGCTTGAATTTTTAATCTATATTATTGTCTAAAATTTACGTTCTTCATCGTTTGAAATACCCTTGAAAACTATGAAAATAGTACTTAAAATCTGATAAAATCACACGTTCTTTGGCAAAATATAAACTTCAAAATGAGACCAACAAACTAATTTCTTACTGAGTTACGACCAAAAATATGTACGCATGTTTTTTTCGAAAAATGATACATAAAAGATTAAATAGCTGTTTTATGTTTTTTACTTCTCGGACAACTTTCTGCCATAAAGTCATGTATATTATGCAATAGTTGGACTATACTTAAATATATTTTAATTAATTAAAGCTAAAAAAAGCTAAATTTATTACTAAGTTATGATAAAAAAGATATACACGTAGTTTTCTAGAAAAATGACAAATAAAAGATTTAATAGCTTATTTTCTGTTTTTTACTTCTCTGAAAACTTTTTGCAATAAACTTGTGCGCAGTATGCAATAGTTCGACTATTTTTAACTATATTTTAATCAATTAAAATAGTGAAGTTAACATAAAATTACAGCTATGCACTAAATTTTCTATTTTATTTAATTAAAAAAACACTGCAAAGTAGTTCGGGCTCCTTCATTATCTGTAACTCTATCCCGGCCATTAGGGCCGTTTTCATGCGGACTCCCGCACATATGGTGTATCTTTAATTGTGTTAATTTCATGCACACTGTGCTTCTTCATACACTCATAGAAGATTTTGTATTGCAAATGAGTCTGAGAGGATGGAAAAGGGGATTTTGTATTGTAAAAAATTAGGTATTGTTTATTTGATTTATTATTGCATATTATTGTTAATTTTTTAAAGTTCATTGTTCATAGATCATAGAAGGTTTTTATATACGAGTAGTTCAATAGATTTATTTCATAGTAAAATATAAATTTAATACCTGAAATATTGGTGTATTTTAAGAATTGAGCATTTTTCTCTTATAACCGCCAAACAAATTGACAAATCTTGGTCACACAGGTCTGTTAAACACATCAAGCGATTCATCCGGTGAAACTGAACAAATTTAGAACTCATTATGATGCTATATTCTTAATATTTAAAACAATTTAATTATGATCGAAAAATTCGAACATTTTTAACGATTAATATTTCTGGATGGAGATAGCTATACAAATTCTTTTAAATTATATCAACTAAATACCATTTCATTAAACTCTGAGTATTCATTTTTCTTCTTGAATATCATAAAAAATTCACATATAAAACGATATAAACAAATATATGAAATCGACAAAAAATATTTAATCCGGCTCTAAACATTATCAATAATAGAAACTATTCAGGACAACAATCCCTCCAAGTTTTAAGACCCTAGCTAAAGTTCTTTTCGAGTTATCGTAAAAAGTGTAATGTGGACACTGGGGTCGAATTATGCCAATATGTCAAACAATTAAGTTTGAAATTTTTCATCGTTACAAAGCTTCCTCTATGAGGAAGCAGTATATTATAATATATTCCTAGTATTGCATAATATACACCTTTATGGCAAAAAGTTGGCCGACTGGTAAAAAACAGAGAGAAAAAAGCTATTAAATCATTTATTTTTTCTCAAAAATATGTGTAGATATTTTCGGTCATGAAAAAATATTTTTTTTAGATTTCTTGATCTCATTTTAAATGTAATATTTTGCCGAAAAACGTGGGATTTTTTCAGATTTTTAAAACTATTTTTATTGATTCTGAGGGTGTTTAAAACGAAGATAACGTAACTTTTTAACATTCCGTTGGTTAATTTAAATGGAATTATGTAGTCTTTTAAACCACATTCTTCGTTTTTATCATTCAGCCAGATAAGTTGGCAATAATACTGCCGTACGAGTTAAAAAGACACTTATGTCTGTTCAGCTTCGAACGTAGAAAATCAACGAAAACGATTTTGTCTCGAAAAAGTAATATGGAATTCATTTTTTATAAATGTTTGAAGATCATTCATACAAATTGATGCATATTTTTCCCATTCTGTAAAAAAAATTACATGGTTCATTATTTGCAAAATCGACATGCGGTTGTTCGTAGAAAAAAATAGAAGCGAAAAAGCCGCGAGTCGACTATCTTTAAATTAAACTCGACCTTATTGTATTGGTTAAGAAGATCGCGAGTCGACATACGGTCGACATACAGCGATTACTGTGAAAATCTCATTTTCGTCCAAAATGTGACATAAGTGTCTTTTTAACTTGTACGGCAGAATATAGACTACAAATTATAGCAGTATTTATAACTTCAATATACTTGCGATAACTGGATTGTTTTCATTTTTTCGATTCAAATTTTCCGGATTAACTACTTATAGCTGCTTATAGTATACACAAACTTTCAGTTTCCGGGGCTTTCTGAAATTCAGAAAATTTGCTTTTTCGACGCACCCTAATAGCTAGATTTAGAATGTATTATGACATCCATCATATAAATTAAAGTTTCTATTATTGTAATTACAACATAATAATACTTGAAAGTATGAATAATTGTGAAATTACCATCGAGCGCTTCACCTAAGCAGCCCTTCGAGAAAGTTTCTGAATACTGTGTGAAAATTGAAATAAATTTAAAGATAGCGCTGATATTTTTAAAAATGCATTTTAACAGAAAATTTGATTGACTGCATTATCTTTTTTTCTCCCTAGAAAGTCTAGATTTCCGATATAGCTACATACATATATTATGAAATCCATAAAAAAAATTGAACTTTTGAATTTGGAAATCATAACAGATTAAAACTTCGAAGTATGAATAATCTGAAAATTACTATCAATTGGGTTTGAAAGAATGATAAAAAGGTCAAATTTATCTAATTATTCTCCGGGTTTGAAACAATTTTCTCACCACTTATTTTGAAAAAAATGGTATTGACCAATATTTTTTAAAGAGAAAAATCGTGACCATTGCATTACATCATTATTTTCTATCCCCCCTGCAACACTTAGGAAGGTACTCCTTTGATTTGATTCTCCCTGATATATGTTGTAATACTCGAAAAACTTTAGCGACATGTAGTTTTTTTATGTACGGAAAAACAGTTTAAGGGGGTGAAACAGCTTCTCAAAGATAGGGGTCTCAAGTGTCGATTGTATGGTTTTGTGTATAAAAACCAAATTGATTTCGGCCAAACAATAAGGGGGGTAAACCAACGCCACATATTTTGAAATTTGGGGTGAACATTTTTAAATTCACAGAAAAAAATTTTTAAAATATATATTTTGTACTTGAGATAAAAATAAAGTTGACATGTTTCGCCAAACAAATTTAAAAAAAACGAATGGGGTTAGCTACCCCTAAACGCTTTTTATTTTGTATCTATGATAATATACACTTTCCATACACAAAAAAAAATTGGGAAATTAATTTTATAACGAAGGAAGTAAAGTAGAGTCCATCCAACATGAATAAAAAAATTACGCGGGGATAAGCCACCCCTACATATTTTTAAATGTGCTGAAAATTGCTAAATTCATAGGAGAAAAATTTAAAAAAATATATTTTGCACTTGAGACAAAAATAAAGTTGACGTGTTTCGCCAAAAACATGTGTCTATAATAAGTTATGCTTTTCATACACAAAAAAAATGGGAAATTAGTTTTATAAAGAAGGAAGCAGAATAGAGTCCATCCAACGTGAATAAAAAAATTACGCGTTGGTAAACCACCTCCCCCCCCAATTATGTATAAAATTGGAAAATAAGTCTAAAATCGAGCAAAAAATCCGAAGAAAATACATACAATTTTAAATAGAAGTAGATAATGTAATGTTACCTCAGGTAACTTTCTGAAAATATGTAGGGGTGGTTTACCCCCGCGTAATTTTTTTTATTCATGTTGGTTGGACTCTATTTTACTTTCTTCGTTATAAAATTAATTTCCCTATTTTTTTGTGTAAGGAAAGTATATATTATCATAGACACAAAATAAAACGTGTTCAGGGGTAGCTACCCCCATTCATTGGAAAAAAAAGTTGTTTGGCGAAACACGTCAGCTTTATTTTTGTCTCAAGTGCAAAATATATATTTTTTTATTTTTTCCTGTGCATTTAAAAATCTTCAGCACAACTTTCAAAATATGTAGGGGCGGATTACCTCCTTCACTTTTGTTGTTGAGAAAATTGCATTATTGATCTGTCATCACGAGGAAACTTTTCCAGTAGGTTTGGTCAAAATCAATTTGGTTTTGATAAACAAAACTATACAATCGACACTTGAGACTCCTATCTTTTAGGGGCTGTTTCAGCCCCTAAAAGAGTTTTTCCGCAGATAAAAAGTGTCAGTTAGTTTTTCGAGTATCAAAACATATATCAGGGAGAATCAACTCGGCGAGGGACACCTGGAGTACCTTCCTTGTCAGTGCAGCTTATAAATTATAAGCTATATCTACATTGTACACTTATTACTCATGTTCTGTGATAGGCATACATCTATTTTAACTTCAGCTAGAGTTTATCAATCCCTTTTGTCCCACTGTATATCTTTAACCTTTCAGGCTATCACTGATCTTTGTGTGAAAAATTTGTCACGCTTCACCTATGAGCAGCCTTGCGAGAATGTATGTGAATGTTGCGTGAAAATTGACAAACGTAAATTTACAGATAGTGCTAATTTTTTAAATATATAGGAAAGAGTGGCCATCACTAGGTCGCTGTAGACAGTGAGAACTTTCAATTGTTTGGTAAACCATTAAGGCAATTTGTATTAAACTTTAGAAATGAATAAAATATATGTAAACACACAATTTTCAAAAGCTTGATCCATCTAAGTCTATTAGAAAATGAGAAAAATGAAAAGAAGTGTTTTTGAGATTATGCTACAAAAATTTACATTGACCTTACTAAGTATTTGCACAAAAATATACGGTTTTAAACATATATATTATTATGATCAATATTTGTAAGGGTCCTAAACAGAACATCCAATAGCATATAATGTTTAAGGTTGCATAAATAAATGAATATAAATCATTTGCTTATAAGCGATATTTGGTCAGCACTCGGTAGGACACAATGGGTCGAGCAATTTCCGTGTAACAAGTATTCAGTAATAATGATAAGAGTTAGATTTTAATTGCTCAATGAAATGATGACCCATTCTAGAAACGGTGTATCATTTCCTATGTGGTTTAAGTCATTTGAAAAGCGTAGTAGAATAGTACTCGTAGTATCACAGTCCTCGTTCTGGAAACGTAAACTGAGTACTAAGTTCGTTTTGTCATAACGTTTTTACATAAATAGATCATTCTGAACACCTCTCTTGTAATTTCTGGAAAAATACCTTCGTTCATATACTGTGCAAAATAAAATGCGGTGATCGACCATTTGTGACCAGACGAATTTAGGAACTATGCCCATTTCTTGTCTCAAAAAAATGTAAAATTTATATAATCAACTGAACAAAATACTTTGTATCAAATGTAAATATTCTGAAAAAGGAAACAAATTCTTTTGCTTATAAATGAAATACATTTTCCTTTTATAGAAATAAGCTTCCTTAAATTCCATTTCAAAATTAGATTCGAATTAAACTTTTCCTATTTTCCAAGAAAGGTACAATAGTTTAGCCTTTAATTTGAATTATTTTCTAATTTATAATCTCTTCAGATACCAAATATTTTAAGTTGAAAACGCAGCACTTAATAATTTCAGTTCAAAACTAAATTCCTATTTAAAAATGTTGAATTACATATTACACGGAATCAAAATGTAGAATACCTCAAAAGTGAATGTAATTCAGTAAATGTGTGGATAGGCGAATGCCTTCAGACTGGCCTTTTACCATGCAGTTTATTTTTCGGGTTACTTGAACTAGTGCTTGATTATTTTTAACACTGCCAGCGCGATAACCCATCCATGATAAAAGTTGATTGATATTATACATATTATCCCTTCTGCTTAAATATTACTTTACATAACGTATACATTAGGGTGAAAATATTTGGTAATTCTTTGAAATTTTATTGCAAACAACTTTTTTCCTAATGATAAATCTTTATTATGCAAACTTTATTTTGAATTGAAAAATGAGAGGAAAAGTCTTACGAAAATGTTACATTAGATTATTAGCTTGCGTTATCTGGTGATTATACAAAAGTTTTCCATAACATTTTTTCTTATTTGTTTACATGCAATAAATTCTACAAGCAGAATTTGTTTAATAAAATAATTGCGTTGCGAATCGAAAGTTCCAACCATTAAAGCGAAAAGTACTTAACTATATTCACATAAGTTCAAGTCTTCAGGCTTGTTCAGAATGAAGTATCTTTTTTTGTCATTTATTGAAGATGAAACGTTTAATTGTCCATGCTTCAGTTTTTTACCCCACCTTTGAACTTAATTCTTAACAGCAGAAATGATGGAATACTATCTAGAATTATTTTTGAATATTTTGATAGAAAGTTCAAGTGGAATTCTTACTTTTTTCAGAAAATAAGTTGAAATAGAAACTTTGTCATTTTAAAGAACTTCAATTCTAGGGTTTTCTACATTTTACTCTTTTAGTTTCTGCGTGTTGAATCTCAAAATTTTTTCAATGTAAATATATGAGAGCCTCTTTTTAAAAATGGTTAAAAATGTTTTTTTAAGTCATGAGCTTGAAAACTTGTAAAACTTGAAATTCGTTCAAGATTATAAAATCCAAATCTAAAAGTGAAGCATCTTTGATTAAATTTGACGAAGTTGCTCATCGTCCCGAACTTCAGAATGAGTAGTCAAATATTCTGCATAGGTTTGGCTTATCGTCCTAAAATTTTGGGACAACTAGTTCGATCCCTTTTCCAGCTCTGCCATTTTTTCGTGACGACTAGACGCAGTCTAAAATTTAAAACTTAAAGGTATGTTAAAGATTAGAAAATCAGATTTGTTGGTACTATCATCTAAAATTTCCTGACACATTTTTCATATATGTTGTGCTTTTCCTATAAAAATTTCCATTTTAATTTGCAATGCGGATGAAAAAATTCGTAAGAAATTGAATCAAGGTGGGCAGCGATGCATCGGAAAGTAATAAATAATTATTCAGTACATAGACCGTCGAGTATACACGTATGAACAATATTTCAAAGTAATGTCAAATGCAGAGAAAGAAGATATTACCAGGCCGACTGCTTTCTTTAATGGGTCGTTATTTATGCGACAAATCGCACAGTAGTATGATCAGTTTCGGTCAGCCAGAATGGAAATTTATTAGCGTAAAGAAATACCTCAAAAATGTATTTTTTTCATAAATAAACCATTCATCTTTCTTACGTTTACTTATGATTGTTTACAAATAATTGTGCCAGAACATTATTGAAAATTCCAAAAGATTCTAGAGCAGTTTAGTCCAAAATTCCAGAATTATTAGAGCGTTGTAGAACAACTTAGAATTTGTCAGACCATTTTAGAATATTTCAAAACATCTTCGACTCCACCTAGCACACTTCCCGCAAAAACCAGGTCTGTCCCAGGTTTTTTCGGGAAAAACATAGGTCTAAACCTAGGACAAACCTTTTTTTCAGGAAGTGTGCTATGTGGGGACCATTCTGAAATACCTTAGAAAAGTCCAAAATATTTCTAAATACTACCTTTTTTTCGAAATACCCATTCTCAACATTACCATTGTTGAAAAGGTTATTAGCAAATCAGATATTGTAAAGAATTTTTCGTAGAAATAGAAAAAGCAATGCAGGATGTTATGTTGTAGGTTTGTATACATTTTTATAGTGAGGTAATATCCATATTTGTTTTGAAGTGTGTCAGTCCTTCGGATCATTTAATGAAGTCAGTAGACTTTTTTATTTATAATAAGAGGCGATATTAATGATCGTATAATGCTGCTTGACCGCCTGAATATGGAAGTGTACAAATATTTATCATTTTTCAGTGACAAGGAATATTATGAAACGTCAAAGCAATCGTCATTTCACACCCTCATTCACTTATGTTCATGTGAACATCGATTGCACGAGTGAATAATTTGCCGTGTCACTTGAATAGCTCGTTTTAAAAAGCACAATATGTAAGCATAGAATATCCTCTCAGTTTTACTTCTTGTTAATTACTTATATTTATAGTTTATTTTATACACTTGTATATGTACTAAAAAAATAAGAAGAAAATCAGTTTCTCATTACTTGCTTAAAGAAGCGTGAAAAATGAATACTATGAATTTCATTACATTAAAATGATCAATTAAACTATAATATACCACCACAGGCCGGCAAAACCCTGGTGTTTCTTGAGGGCACGCACACACGTATGTATAGGAGTAAAATCAAAAACTGGATCATATCATGTCCCTGAAATATGCTGTGAACAGAAAGTAGCTGGACTCATTTTGAGTCAGATATGAACCCAAAAATGAGACGCAGTATTTTTCAGTCAAAAAGGATCTTAATTGAGTTGCTAAACAAAAGAAAATGACATGATGTTGCCTTTTTCAACGACTGAAGTAAAACCTGAAAAAAGGGAGCAAAAGTAAGCCTAAGTTTTTTCTGTGTATTTGACGAAATCATTTTTTAAATATAGGATTTTATCATGCCTTGTCCCCGCATCACCTTTCGACAAAATTATTTTTTATTTGAATGGTATAAAAATAAATTCGATTAAATATAAGTCCCTGACTGCCTTTTTCAAATTTGGCTTTATATCTTAAAAAAAAAAAGCTTAAGATCGAGCTTAAGATCTAATTGTCAAATGCACGTATTTTTTCAAAAATAATTACAGAATTACAAACAGAAGCTTTTTTTATGTTTTCAATTATACTCGTAGCTTCAAAGTTATAATCACTTTCCAAATGTCCCCAAGTTTTTATGTCGTCCGGTAATAAAACATTTTGTAATTCATTTTATAGCTTAAGAGTTTAATTTATATATTTAAATTGGTTACTAATGGAATATTATAGAATAAATGTCAAGTTTTGAAAAATTAATTACACTTAAAGTATCTTCATTTGACCAGAAAACCCAAATTTGAAACCCGAAAAAGATCCTACAGCAATAAGGTGTCATCCGGAAACATATGTTTATTATTAGAAGAACAATATTTTCGAGGTGAGTTTATGAAGAAAATATCAATAAAAACACGTACTTCTTTCCTGTAGAACAAATAATTGTTAGGTTATTACCACGTAAAAATATACTTCAAAGTTACAAACATTTATTGGATAACTTCCTCATCTGGTAGAACAAAATTTATTTTCATTGAGTAAAATTAGTTGTAGGAAGAACTATAATCGCTATTCCCATTATTATTCAATTTTAAAATAATTTTAAATAACCATAATGATATTCATGTTATTAATTATATGCCTCAATTTACCTATATGGAGGCTCTACAAGCAGCTATAATTACTATTTCGACATAAAAAAATATTTTTAATGACATATATTAAATATTTGTCATTAGATTTTTAACAATAGAAATTTTGAATAGGGGCCCACTTCTTCATCTCGTTTATCATTATTTTTACACTTGCTGTGATTAATATGAATAGAAAAAAAGATTTTATTTTCTTCTGAAATGGTTTCGAACAAACAAATTTTTATTGAATAATTTTAACCGTTTTATTTTTACCCACATGCGCATTTTTAGTACTTTCATTAATCGATTAAGTTATTCGTTCAAACGCGTGGACAATTTTAACTTTGTACACAAAATGGGTCAATTTGTCAATTAAAAGGTTTTAAAAGTGAACCATTTTAAATCGAATATCTGAGAACATTGAATATATACTGTCTAAAAGTCTTCAAAATTAGAAAGGATTAAAAATTGTACGATTTTGAAATGAAATATTTTCGGAATTCAGCCATTTCGATTCTAAAAAAAACAGCATTATTCTTCTTTTTTAGGATACAATTTACTTGACCAAAACAGAAAACTCAATATTTCAAACGACATACCTATCAAATTAGCGGAGCAAAAGAATTTCGACGCGTTGATTTAAATTGACCCTTATACCTATTATAAAATATTCTAAAATTTTTAAAGTAATATGAATCATCTCTTATTTTCTCGTGTTTTCCAAACAATTAAGATAATAATATTTACTTCTACCTTTGATATGACCTTGCAGTAAACATTTTGTTCCTCACCTGTGTGACGCGTGACATAACTTTCGTTAAAAGTGTTATGGCCTCGTCTTCTCCACTTCTCGATCATATCTACCGGTTGCATTATTCTGCGTGTGACCCCAAAGGTGTGTTCTAAAGAGCTGGAAATAATTCAATGAGATTTATAAATTCGAATTTATATACCTAAATGCAAAATTTGGTTAATTTCAAGTTAATTCCTTTAAAAAAGAATTTGATTTTGAAAATAAAAGTCAAATTTTGAAAGAATGTCATATAGACAAATAATTGTATAAGGGACTGTTCATAAACTACGTCATTATCTTATGGGGAGGGGGGGGGAATGATATTTTTACATGGAAAATCGTCACAATTACAGGGGGTTGTGAAAATATTCTCAACAACACTTTGATTCAGCTTATGAACAGCCACTACTTTTTTCTAATGTTGAATGTCTCTATGAATATTATAAAGGTTTGAAAAACTGTTATATTCAAACAAAAAATAGAAAGTAACAGTGAGCCAGGAATCCGAATGAAATTGAAATAAAAAATGTATGGAAATTGAAAAATATATTATGGTTTCAAAACAAATATTTAAAATTACATTAATACTATGTTTCAAGATATTATCATTATGAATAAGTGAAACGTCAATTTTGTGCTCAGAGATAAAAAAAATACGAGCTTAGAAACACAGATGGTAGTAAAAAGAATTTAAAAAATTATGGCTGTAAAAATTATTTTTAAATTACTGTAATGTAATTTTAAATATTAAAACGAAATTATGCTGATACGTTAAATAACGAGCGCAGATTAGCCATGGTGATCAGGAATTTACTGTGATTTGATTTTCGATTAGATTACAGCCGAACGCAATTTCATTAGTTCCTCTAACCCCTTTTCTGCGTCACATATAACACAAGGGGTGCCGTGCTGTATAGTTTATATGCGAAACATGCGCTGAGATTAATTAGTTGCTATATAAACTGTAATATCACGGTACGTTTTACGGGAATTGAGTCAAATTTAGCCAAGCTTAACGTAATTTTTTTAACTTTTTTCGGTAAAACCACTATACTTTATTATGAAAAACTCATTTTGAATACACGAGGATGTTTAAAAATGAAAATATTTTAATTTCGATTTTTATGAATATATTTTGTTTTGACATAGAAACGAGCGACTCAAATTGAGCTTTGACTTCATTTAGAGAATAAGCATAGAAATGATCAACATGTTTCGAAAAGTGTGAAAATGAGGGAAAAGAGTTTAGAATAATAGAAAATATAATAGTGTGCAAGTACCACAATTAAAATTTAGAGTAAAATCAAACGTAATCACGCTTCAAGATCACATGCAGTTTAAAAAATATTGTTCTTCAAATTCCATTCAATTATTACAAATTTGCATTTATCTCAAAAAGATTTTTTTTCGAGCAAACATTATTTTAATAATCAAAAATAATCATGATTTTTGAAAAACTTAACGAAAAAAAATGTATAAACAAACCAGCGATATTTATCCTTCATCTAGCTACTCATAACGTTGGAAACGAACCAACGATATGTAAACATTTTTTAAACAGGGATTTGTATCAAAATTCATTTTAAATATTTTTAATAATTAATCACATATTTGAATCGTTGAAACAAAGATATTATATAGCCGAATTAAGAATGTTGGAAATCTGAATATGACGCTAGCGCCATATAATAGAATTAATTTTTTAGCTTACAATTAAACAGATTATAAAAAATAGTTTTCAATGTTTTGTAATTTTCTAAAACTTGGATTAAAACTTCATTTATTTCTACATGTGTCTGACGAACGGCTGTATCAAAAATAATAATGAGTTTAATAAAACATATTTTAGTCTTATTGATTCGATTTTACAGTCGTTTTCTGTTTGAACTACAAACCCGACAAGAGGACGATGCTTTTGTTTCAATTCAACTTTTTCTCTTATAGTCTTCGATTCGATTTCATTTTCAAGAAATCCATTGGATTTTTTTCGAATTACGTTCAACAACGTTGATATCCATTGGTATGACTTGAAAATTTAATTCCATTAGAATCTTTTAAATTCTGTTGAAGTTGGGTGAAAGCCATTACAATTTAATTCATTGTGTTCTATTACATTACATTTCATTCAGTTCCAGCGGATAAATGTTTGTAATTCATTGAGTTCTATGCATTTCTTTCAATTTCCATTATATGCATAAAATTCTTTTGCAGTCCATTGTATTTCATTAATTTTTATTAGATTTATTCAGTTTTCAAAATTTTAGTTGAATTTCATTGAATAGCATGGAATTCCGTTCAATATTGTTAAATTCTTTCAAACATTGTCGATTTATTTTGAAATTGATGGAATTCCTTTTAAATTTTCTTTAATGTTACTGAACATCATTTGATGTTTTCAACTGCGTTACATTCCAATGATATCCATTGATGAACGCTACTTAAAAGAATTCTTTATAAAAACGCTCAAATTGCTATTAAAAAGATATTACGTAATAGAAAGTGTTTAAGTTTAATATTTTCAAGGCTGAAAATCCTAATTAAGATTGAACTCTGAGGTGATTACGTTCAATATTTCCGAATTTTTAATCTGATCCTTTAAAATTGAACGACTTCAAAATGAAGCATTCAAAAATGTACACAAATTATAATATTCAAATTTTGTAGAAAATAATTAGAGAATACGAACTGTTTAAGGTTATGGAAAATTCTGCAATAGTGCTGGAAGAAGGCGGCTAGGTTCACCGAAATTCAGTGAGCGAGACATTAACTATTAAAAGATATGCAATGTTATTCACTTAAAATAGAAAAAAAATATAATAACTGAAAAAAAATGGAAACATTAACACATAAAGAAGTTTCAAATATGCATATAGCTCTAATTTACTAGAAGTTTTTAAATCCAAATCTTCAAAAATTTTAAATATAGAAATATAAAATTTTTAATTTAAATATGTACAATTCAATTCAGTCTAGTTAATTCAAATTGACTTAAGTCTGTTGAATCTGTGTCGGTTCTTTTAAAGTTTAAATTCACTCTGAATTAATTTTACAACGATTACAAATTTTACTTTAAAAAAATAACCTTCTAATATAATAATATGGGTAACTTGTCAATCATTCAACTAATGTAGGGTTGACTTATTTTTCATTGAAATATAACTAATGCTCAGTCACATTTGTGTCATCCCTTTTTAACTAAATGAATTTAAAAAATTGAATTATTAAGCAAATGACCAATTATCAAAAGTTGACTACAAATTATTAGTATTTGACTGAAAATTAGTTAATTCTTAACAGTTTAGATTTCGAGACTAATCCCTAAGTTTATACGACATATATTATTATTCTGCCAATATTTGTAAGTTTTTCAGCAATTTTTTAACTATAATTTTCATGTTTTCAAGTTTTGCAATTTCCAAATTTCATCGATCGCTGGAAATGTACACACGTGGATATAATATAAAATCTGCGATCTGTGGTGGAAAAGCAAAGGTTCAAAGTTTGCTCTCGCATATAATAAATAAATAATTGTAGGCTGAGAGTAAAGCGCAAGGATCTTTTTCTAATAAAACGTAATCGGCTTGGGGTTTCGAAGGAAGTTATGGTGGTGGTCCGTAGTTCGGATTGTTTCATATCGAAAGATTGGAGCGGGGATTTAAGAAGAAAGGCAGTAGCTATAAAAGAGGCTCGGACTTCGTCGAGGGGCATCAAACTCTTCACCATGAAGGTACGTAAACATTGTACTTGGTTCTCACAGTGAATTTTTTTCCTTCTTACATTTTTCTCTTTTTTATACTCATTTCTGATATAACGGTTGGACGTAAACGAGTTTACATTTTGAATTTGTTCATCAGTCAATTTCTCATTTTAGGTGTTCGTGCTCGCGATTTTCCTGGCAATTGCCGCTTCTGCATATGGTAATTACTCCATGATTATGTCATTTAGTGTCATGAGATTAACAACATTAAATTAAAATTTTTTACATTATGTTAATTTTTGTAAAATATTAAATAATTATACCTTTGTTATTAGTTATTCATTTTGTTGAAAACCTAATTAATTTATTAATTTATTTCTTTAATAATAAACTTTCAGAATATGAAAAACTAAATTTAATTTTAATTGGAAATAACACATTTTTCAAAATTAGAAATAAAAGTTCTATTCGTAATTATAATATTTTTATTTTGACCATATATTCTCATTTTACTTTCTTGTTATTTTGGGAGGTGCGTGAGACGCAGGTAAATATTTGGCGTACAAATTGCTCTGTAGATATAACCTTGAGTCAGTTTCAAGCACCTTGACTTTGAAACGCCAAGGAAAGTTCTCTCTGCATTATAGTTTGATTTGCAAATTTGAAAAATTGTTTTATTTGCGTTGCAATTTTTTAATTTATAAACAGTATACATTTTAATGTCAATAATTTTATTAATACATGCAACATTAATTTATGCAGAATAGCCCTTAAAATATCTGAAAAAATTATTTAAAAAGTCAGATGGAAATTATAATTTTATTCTATCAATTTTTAAACCAAAGTATTAGGGTGCCCAATAGAAAATAAAATTTTTGATATAAAAAAAGCGTGTGGATAAAACTTAATTTCTTTTTATGAAAAAATAATCCCCTATTTTTTCTAGATAAAAAAATATATTTTTCCAATACCTGCATTAAAAAGTACGCTTTTTCACGCCTGTAGAGCGAACGCAAAATGACTCTTTTTTGAGCTCCGGGAATAAACGTAGAGTGGCGTATGCGCAGATCGCGATTTTATGCATTTATTCCCTAGGTGAAACGTAGCAGGGAATAAAAGAACTGCGTCAAGAATAAAACTCGCGTGTTTGCGTTTTATTCCTCGATTTGTCAGTATGGCGCCGCGTGGTGGCAGAAGCCTACCGCCTTCACACCTAAGCTCAAAATCTAAGAATAACATATTTTCTTGCGTCTACTTGCGATTCGCTCTACAGCCTCGACAAAAGCCGTACTTTTGAATTACAGATATTGGAAAAAGTATCGTGTGTGAAAAAGTATTTACGTGCAAAAACTTCAATTATATCGATCAAGAATGACTCCTAAATTTGAGAGAGAAAAAATTTTAATCGATGTTCATTATTGGCCTAAATATACAAAAATATGTGATCTAACTACAATTAAAGTGCCAAAATGACCCCTGAACATTTTTTTTTCGACGAAAAAAGAGAATGGAATTTCATTAATAGTACAAAAACAGTAACCCTCAATATTATAAAATCATTGAAAATTATTTTCAAAAATGCCGAGAAATTACAAATTCAAAGAAATCAAGCGATACTACGGAGAAAAATGTAATTCGTGTAGTTTCCATTTTTTTTTTTTTTTCAATCGAAATGTTGACATTTTGGCACTTTTATTGCGGTTACATCATATATTTTTGTATACTAAGGCCCATAATGGACATCAATATTAATTTTCTTTCTGTAAAATTTAGTACTTATTTTTCTATAAACTTGAAGTAATTTCAGGTAATGAAAGAATGTTTATTTATTGTAATCACGAGTAAAAAATTGTAAAAGTCAATTACATCAATTTCTAGGCAAAAAATTTGTCGCGACCTTTAAATATTTGTTAAAAAATCTTAAACAATAGGGGATTATGTTTTCATAAAAAGGAATACAATTTTATCCTTGCGTTAAAAAATAAATAAAAAGTTTAATTTTATATTGGACACCTTAGTAAGTATTTTAAAAATTATTTCCACGCTTAAATTTAAATTTCTCAATAGCTTCTAATTATAAATAGTATTACTCCTCTATGCACATCATTAAAACAAATTACACTGAAATACAAATTAAATTTCTGTTTCCTTCAGGATTACTGCAGAGACTTTGTGCGTGAACGAAAAAGCCACAAGTTGTTTAATACTGTATGTAATTGACTTCACTCTGTTGTAATCACTGATTCATTAGGCGATTCCGCATTTGAGCGACAGGTGTTAAGTGACTTCAGAAATACGTGTTTTGCGCAAATGCCATAAACGAAGACACTTATTACTTGCATTTCCTTCGATAGGTTACACAAGTGTAAATATTTCCCACCTTTGATTCACTTGCAACTTTGTAAGAAAGTTCCCATAATATCTCAACGGAAAACCAAAAACCAAATAACTAACCATGTTCGTATTTTTTCTTCTAATATTGAAAACTAATCTTTTACCGAGAAAAAGAAATTGTTAGCTACTGGATTATTCGATCTACTTTAAGAATAAGTTGAACCAACGTTACAACGTATAATAATTAAATTTGTTAATTAAATTGAACTTTAATTAGTTTTAGAAAACTTTCTCAATGTTTTGTAAACCCTTAATTTAAAAAAAGTTGATGGTTTTTTTTTTTGAAAATACAACAAAAAAGAAATGGAACAGCATGGTTGAACTTCGAATTGATAAGACTAAGGAAAAACATTGAGAACTATGTTATTTTTCCAGAAAAGCAGTATATTTTCGGAATTATTATCATAGGAATTGTAAACTCTTCTTAACCTTTTTTTTTATATCTAAAGCTTCCAATTCATGAAAAATCCCAAATGTAAGCAGTAGCTCACAATTTTTTGTTATAAATATTCTGTAAAGTAATTAAAAAATCAATTTACTCCATTAAAAATGCTTTCAAATTATTTTAAATATTCAGAAATTAAGAAAGACTATTAATTTCTAAAAGACGCCAAAAATATTTCAGAAAATTGTCTTTATTTATTTACAGGAGGATACATAAGTAGCGGCTGGCCCAGCGGCGGAAATAGTGGATGGAAATCTGGTTGGAGTAGTGGTGGTGGTGGTGGAGGCGGCTGGAGTGGAGGTG